>WNGS01008507.1:16871011-16881282 GCA_020271785.1 Procambarus virginalis
TGTGGCCCAAGATGAGACGCCCCGCTCCCACAGCTGGTGGCCCAAGATGAGACGCCCCACTCCCACAGCTGGTGGCCCAAGATGAGACGGCCCCACTCCACAGCTGGTGGCCCAAGATGAGACGCCCCACTCCCACAGCTGGTGGCCCAAGATGAGACGCCCCACTCCCACAGCTGGTGGCCCAGATGAACGCCCACTCCCACAGCTGGTGGCCCAAGATGAGACGCCCCACTCCCACAGCTGGTGGCCCAAGATGACGCCCCACTCCCACAGCTGGTGGCCCAAGATGAGACGCCCCACTCCCACAGCTGTGGCCCAAGATGAGACGCCCCACTCCACAGCTGGTGGCCCAAGATGAGACGCCCCACTCCCACAGCTGGTGGCCCAAGATGAGACGCCCCACTCCCACAGCTGGTGGCCCAAGATGAGACGCCCCACTCCCACAGCTGGTGGCCCAAGATGAGACGCCCCACTCCCACAGCTGGTGGCCCAAGATGAGACGCCCCCACTCCCACAGCTGGTGGGCCAAGATGAGACGCCCCCACTCCCACAGCTGGTGGGCCAAGATGAGACGCCCCCACTCCCACAGCTGGTGGCCCAAGATGAGACGCCCCATCCCCACAGCTGGTGGTCCAAGATGAGACGCCCCACTCCCACAGCTGGTCACCCTAAGATGAGACGCCCCACTCCCACAGCTGGTGGCCCAAGTTGAGACGCCCCACTCCCACAGCTGGTGGCCCAAGATGAGACGCCCCACTCCCACAGCTGGTGGCCCAAGATGAGACGCCCCACTCCCACAGCTGGTGGCCCAAGATGAGACGCCCCACTCCCACAGCTGGTGGCCCAAGATGAGACGCCCCACTCCCACAGCTGGTGGCCCAAGATGAGACGCCCCACTCCCACAGCTGGTGGCCCAAGATGAGACGCCCCCACTCCCACAGCTGGTGGGCCAAGATGAGACGCCCCCACTCCCACAGCTGGTGGGCCAAGATGAGACGCCCCCACTCCCACAGCTGGTGGCCCAAGATGAGACGCCCCATCCCCACAGCTGGTGGTCCAAGATGAGACGCCCCACTCCCACAGCTGGTCACCCTAAGATGAGACGCCCCACTCCCACAGCTGGTGGCCCAAGTTGAGACGCCCCACTCCCACAGCTGGTGGCCCAAGATGAGACGCCCCACTCCCACAGCTGGTGGTCCAAGATGAGACGCCCCACTCCCACAGCTGGTCACCCTAAGATGAGACGCCCCACTCCCACAGCTGGTGGCCCAAGATGAGACGCCCCACTCCCACAGCTGGTGGCCCAAGATGAGACGCCCCACTCCCACAGCTGGTGGCCCAAGATGAGACGCCCCACTCCCACAGCTGGTGGCCCAAGATGAGACGCCCCACTCCCACAGCTGGTGGCCCAAGATGAGACGCCCCAGTCCCACAGCTGGTGGCCCAAGATGAGACGCCCCACTCCCACAGCTGGTGGCCCAAGATGAGACGCCCCACTCCCACAGCTGGTGGCCCAAGATGAGACGCCCCACTCCCACAGCTGGTGGCCCAAGATGAGACGCCCCACTCCCACAGCTGGTGGCCCAAGATGAGACGCCCCACTCCCACAGCTGGTGGCCCAAGATGAGACGCCCCACTCCCACAGCTGGTGGCCCAAGATGAGACGCCCCACTCCCACAGCTGGTGGCCCAAGATGAGACGCCCCACTCCCACAGCTGGTGGCCCAGGAGCCTCGATTTACTCGATGAAAACCCAGCCCCACAATACATAATCCCTAGATGAAATACTGATCAAGAAAACTCTACAATAAAAATAAAAAAAACTGCATTCTACTTATCCCCCCCCTCATAGGGGAGTAGTAGCCCCCCCCCCTGCAGTCGTCCACAAGATGTAACAGGAGAATAAATGCAATGGCAGAAGACCGATTTGTCCATTCAAGATGCCTGCTATTTATATCCACGCAAAGTCACTGATATAGGTGTCTAAGGTACTCCTTAAAGCAATCCTGCGGAGAGTTGCTCCATAAACCAACAACAATGTTTCCCAATCAGTATTTACCCAGGCTTTTCCTTAATCTAAATTTATGTAGTTTGTATCCACTGCTTCGTGTTCTGTTTTGGAGCGATGTATTTACCACATTGACTGAGTATACTAAGATTCAGGTTTACAGAGCCTGTGTCCTGAGCGCACTCCTTTATGGCAGTGAGTCTTGGACACTCCGCGCCCGTCAGGAAAGACTGAATGAATGCCTTCCACATGCGCTGCCTTCGACACATCTTGGACATCACCTGGCAGGACAAGGTGACAAACAACAGCGTCTTGGGGAGAGCAAGAATCACTAGCATGTACACAATGCTGAAACAGAGATGAATGCGCTGGCTCGGGCACGTTGTGCGAATGGGCGACGGCAGGATCCCCGAGGATCTCCTGTATGGAGAGTTGATGCAGGGAAAGCGTCCAACAGGCAAGCCACAGCTACGGTACAAAGACGTATGCAAGAGGGACCTGAAAGCCATGGACGTCGATCTTGCTATATGGTCTACGGTCTATAACGGTCTACACTGGTTGCAGACCGTTCAGCCTGGAGGCAGTCTGTTCAAAGAGGTCTCTCCAAGTTCGAGGAGTCACTTGCCAAGGAATCGGAGGCAAAGAGACAGAGAAGGAAAGCCGGTAGCCAGGAAAACAGACCAGAATCGCACTTCGTTTGTGCTCGATGTGGGATGGACTGCCACTCTCGCGTCCTCCCAACAAGCATAAGAAATATTGCCGGAACAACTGTGGACATCTTCAAGAGGAAACTAGATTTATTCCTCCAAGGAGTGCCGGACCAACCGGGCTGTGGTGGATATGTGGGCCTGCGGGCCGCTCCAAGCAACAGCCTAGTGGACCAAACTCTCACAAGTCAAGCCTGGCCTCGGGCCGGGCTTGGGGAGTAGAAGAACTCCCAGAACCCCATCAACCAGGTATCAACCAGGTATCTCGGATTGGCCTCATCAGTCACACCAGACGCTACACCAGGATTGACAACTAGGGCGCAACTCCATAGTCTCCCGAGACTGAAGGATGCCTACTATATTTACCACATTATTAATAGCCCCTTTGTTATACCTTTTTATCCAGTTGTTGAACAAGTCGCTTCCCACTCTTCACCTTTCAGAAGAATGTAATTTAAGATTCCTTAATGTCACCTCAGAAGTGAGGTTTCTAATTTCCACGATTACCTTGGTCATCTTTCTCTCTTTCTACGCGTTCAAGTGATTGTGTAGTACAGCGACCAAGTCTCAACTACATACTCGTACTGAGAGCCCTCACACGGACAGGTTGACCGAACAACAGTATTAGATATAGTTAACACTGCTTGGTGTGACTCCTGGTTTAATGTGTACATTTATACTGTGCTTTGTTGGGGGGGGGGGGCTAAAGTGACCTGTTATTCATAACTGAGCTTCCTCGCATTTAGATTTGGCATTTTGAAAATTGTCCATCTGGTATTATTATTATAATTATTATTATTATTATTATTATTATTATTATTATTATTATTATTATGTTGTTGTTGAGTCGTGTATAAACCTTTTTCATTCATAAACGGTGGGTTTGGCGGGTGTATAGAATCACTTGTGGGCCTTTGGAGGACGGGGCTGCCCAACCACCGCCGTAACCGTCCAGGTGTGACTCTACCAGCAACAAGGACTCTGGTCCTTGGGGCTATGACTCCCCGCGACTCATAAAATATTCCCCTCAAGTATCACTCATCGTACGGCGTATGGATCTTAATCCCCCATTACCGCCGTAACAGCCGCACTCCCGGCTACCGAGCGGAAGATTGCTGCTCGCGGCCTTCACGCAATTATTGCCACAATTAGCCGGGTAATGTTGCATGCTTTGGCTAATTAGTAGGGGGAGGGTAGAGGCAGGGGATGGTGAAGAGGGCAGGGGAGGGTTGGGGGAAGGAGGGAGAAGTTGTAAGGAAGCGTATGACAGGTAAATATCAGGGGTGGGTAACTTTAAGGGGAGGGAAGGTGTAAACAGTGATACACCCTTGACGAGAGTGTAGGAAGATAAGAATCCGATAAGGGTGAAATACAGGTAGAGGAGAAGAAGAGATAATGTGAAAGTGGAGTGCATAATAATAATAATAACAACAACAGGGAGAGGACCAATATAGCTGTCGTTAGATATGTATGGATTACTTCTCTACGTGTGTGCTCCAGCTGCTCCTTGTTCCTTCCTTACCTTCCCAGCACAGTTACTAATTACGGACATAAAGGATACTAATTACGGATAGAAAACCCACTAATTAAGGACAAAAATGGTACTAATTAAGGACAAAATATTATGAGCCATAAAATCCGGTCTTGTCAACATGGGCACGGCGGCACAAGTAGCGGGGAAGGAACACTCCGTCCTCCTAACACCACGTTGCAGTTTGACGTATACTTCTCGCAAGGCCAAAAAAAATGTCGTACTAGACAATGGTAGCGGCTCTGTCCGTGGGTCCCCTCTGGTAGGTTAAGTCAGGGAACTTTAGTACGACGGATGCTTGACGTTGGGGACGCTGGCGAGAAGGGGCGGGGCAGCGCCGCCATGGTAACTCGGCGCTTACTAATAAATGTCGCGCCGCGCCGCACGCAAGCCCGATACACGGTGTACGCCGGTCTCCTCCTCTTTTGTTTTAATACGAGTTAATTAAACGGAGAGCTTGGCGATTGTTCCCCTGGCGAATGTGTGTTGCGGCGAGTCGCTGCCATGAACGTCATTACTGCTTTTTACACTCTGGGTTAGTTGGCGCCCCGCAAAATGTCGCTTTTCGCTACCAGGACACTTTTTTTGGAGGGCTTTCAGCTTCAGCTTGATGTCCAAAGGGCTTGGAAAGGATGGGGGGGGGGGGTAGAGGGGCTTAGTATTTGAGGTCTTGGGAAGGCCTCATCGTGGATATGTCTGATCACTTTTTGTTGGAGAGTGATTTTTCTAGTTCTGTGTGGTGGTTCGCGGATCTCGTAGTCGCTGGTGGTGTTTTCTGCTACGTAGGGATCTTCGGGGTCTGGGATATACATATTCTTCATGCGGTACAGCTGTCTTCTGGCCAGGTAGCTGAGCCTGATGTTCATTGGCTTCATGTTGAGCGTCTCGTGGATTTGGTCAGTTCTTACCCTGTCCATCAGTGTCAGGCCCTCCGCAAAGCGAAGTGCTTTGTTTTGTACCCGTTGGATCTTCAGCATGTTGGATTTGTTGGTGAGGTTCAGGGGGACGTAAGGGTATTCAAGGCTAGGCCTTATAATCATTCTGTACAGGTGGAGCTTGATGTGGGATGGGGCTTGCTTGAAGCGGAAGAGCTTTAGTGGGGCAATCTAGTGGTGGGGCAATCTAGTAGTGGGGCAATTTAGTGGTGGGAGCATGGCATGGCTGTGCTGCCATGCTCGAGTGACGTGGTTCCAGGCTGGGTAAAAGTGTGAAGACTCGTTTGTTCTTTTTATGATGATGTGGGATTCTGATGTGTGTGAAGAACAGAGGTGTGTGTGTGTGTGTGGGGGGGGGGAGATGGGTCACTCACTAGCACTAGGAGCTCTCACTACGGCACCCTCCCCCCCCCTCTACTGTGAGGTCCTCTACACCAGCTCCTCAACCACCTTGAGGCAAGAATGGGTTCCTCAAAATATAAGGTACAAAACCAGGGGTCCAGGTTTTGTAAGTTACCAGTGGTCGTAACCTCCTGGTAACGTACTGCCAGAGAAGAGGTCGTAACCCCTGGTAACGTACTGCCAGAGAAGAGGTCGTAACCCCCTGGTAACGTACTGCCAGAGAAGAGGTCGTAACCCCCTGGTAACGTACTGCCAGAGAAGAGGTCGTAACCCCCTGGTAACGTACTGCCAAAGAAGAGGTCGTAACCCCCTGGTAACGTACTGCCAGAGAAGAGGTCGTAACCCTTGGTAACGTACTGCTAGAGAAGAGGTCGTAACCCCTGGTAACGTACTGCCAAAGAAGAGGTCGTAACCCCTGGTAACGTACTGCTAGAGAAGAGGTCGTAACCCTTGGTAACGTACTGTCAGAGAAGAGGTCGTAACCCCCTGGTAACGTACTGCCAGAGAAGAGGTCGTAACCCCTGGTAACGTACTGCTAGAGAAGAGGTCGTAACCCTTGGTAACGTACTGCCAGAGAAGAGGTCGTAACCCCCTGGTAACGTACTGCCAGAGAAGAGGTCGTAACCCTTGGTAACGTACTGCCAGAGAAGAGGTCGTAACCCCTGGTAACGTACTGCCAGAGAAGAGGTCGTAACCCCTGGTAACGTACTGCCAGAGAAGAGGTCGTAACCCCTGGTGTAACGTACTGCCAGAGAAGAGGTCGTAGCCCCTGGTAACGTACTGCCAGAGAAGAGGTCGTAGCCCCGGGTAACGTATTACCAGCCATGTGAAGGAACACGTGATCAGTTACGCCTGGCGAGAGTTAGCAACATTGACGGGAAAATTGAGCTGCATCATCGTCTGATTTGTTGATATTCACAATAATTAGAATTATTGCTTCAAGGTTCCTTGAGGAGACTAACCTTCAACAGCGACTTCGTGATGGTCTGTGTGCTCCTGTTGTGTGCTGCTGCTGCTGTTGTGTGCTGCTGTTGTGTGCTGCTGCTGTGTGATGTTATTGTGTACTGTTATTGTGTATTGTTGGTATAGTGTTCAGTGTACTATTGTGTATACCGTGTACTGTGTACAGTCATTAATAATATCGCAGGTCATTCTCTAGATTTGCAACACGGTAGAACCCCCGCCCGTCCCCCTCCTCAGATAGTACTTACAGTAATCATGTGGACCATCCTACATATACTGACGTCATGGACAATTAGAAAGTAGAATTTGGTAGCACTGAATTTGGACAAACTGGGAAAAGGTTTTCTATTTATGTTGCAAATAAAAACCCTAACCTAAGTAGGCTAATACACACCGAGGCCAGATAGTAGTAGTTGGCATCCTTCAGTCTGAAGACTATGGAGTTGCGCCCTGACAGGGCGCAAAGCCTGGGTAGGTAGATATGGAAGAGAAGCTGTTACCCATGCAGCAGGTTCCCCCTCTCCACGTTGCTGAAATTATCCAATAGAAAGGCAAATGCCAATACACACCGTTCCAGCAACGTCGCAGGAGCTGCCAGAACGAGGTCGACGTCAACAACGAACTGCCTTAGGGGCTCCAACTCCGGATTTTTCCTCGAGGTTGACTCCTGAAGCCTTTCCCAAAAAGGAGTATGGCCGCAAGGCAGCGGAGGTTTAAAATCAGGGTTTTCCTTCCCCTAGATGGGCTGCCTTCCCAGGCTATCGAGTCCCATCTACCCGGAGCAGCTGGTTTTAAGGCGCCAGAGGCACGTACGCCCTCGCCCCTTCTCCTGTCGGTAAAAGCAGTTCCGCCGGACTTAAAGACTAAGCCACCCGTGCAGGCCAGGAGTTGGACTAGGTTGTCAGAGGCTATTGGAGACGCATGCCGTAGAGGAGCATTTTATAGGTCATGGGAGCTCGTCCCCCATTACCACCCCCTGGCTTTGACAACCCTTGGAATCAGATATAGGTACGTATTAGTATAGTACATATATGTACTATATTAGGCCTAGGAATATTTAAGATTGGTTTTTTTAGCTATATTTCTTCCATACTCTTATAAAGTAAATTTGATAAAATTCTTGTATATCATTGTCCATTACGTCTATATATGTAGGATGGCGCACATAGTTGCAGAAGGTAATGTCTGAAGAGGAGGACGGGTTGACAAGTTGCAACCTGCCCAACAGACTTACCTCAACATCCCACCTAACCCGTCGAGGCCGAAGCACTGATAACGTCAATATTACTGGTTTGTAATTTTTTAGTAATACGTTGACAGTTTACAACCAGGTCCTCCAGTTACTGGGTTGACAGTTTACACCCAGGTCCTCCAGGTACTGGGTTGACAGTTTACACCCAGGTCCTCCAGGTACTGGGTTGACAGTTTACAACCAGGTCCTCCAGGTACTGGGTTGACAGTTTACACCCAGGTCCTCCAGGTACTGGGTTGACAGTTTACACCCAGGTCCTCCAGTTACTGGGTTGACAGTTACAACCAGGTCCTCCAGTTACTGGGTTAACAGTTTTGGAAAGATTCCCTGGCCAGGGTTCGAGCCCGAGTGATACTGCCCCGAATGTGTGGTCTGAGCATGCTGCCATTCCCGACACTAGTACTTAGAATACTCGGCTTCGTGGTTCATCTCTACAAAGGTGTCGGTTGCCTTGTATTACAGTTGGGTATACAGTCTTCGTGTGTGGTGACGCAATAATTTTATCACATTAGGCCTACTTTGTTCTAATCCCAGGCAATAGGCTTATACAGCCCTGGCTAACTCACATCTGGCTTCGCCCTAAACTTAGTAGCTAAATTGGCGTCGTAAAAACTAATTGCTATTTTTTCTTTGCACAGGTTTACAAGTCGTCACTATGGAGCCGTTATACAATAAAATGAAAAGTAACCCTGATCTTGTTTGTTTGTTGTTGCTGGTGGCCGTCTGGCTGCTGCTGGAGTACTGCTGTTCCTTGTACTTCAGGTACTGGCTGAGCCTAGTCATGGAAGAGGCCAGGCTGAACATGGAGGAGGCCAGGCTGATCCAGATCATAGTGGAGGCCAGGGCTGACCAGGTCAAGCCCCCTCTGACCTGGCATATCCGGCACTATCCACGCTGGACCTTTCCTGAGGGACCCAAGGGCCGCTGGTGGGCCAGCAGTGACCTGTGGACCTGGCTGGCGTCCATGCCAGTGGTCGGGAGCCTGGTCCCAGACCACCTGAAGGTGCCCGTGGACGGCGCCTTGACCTGGGTGCCCATCGTTGGCTCCCTCCTGCGCCTGCGCCACTTCAGAAGTATGGTCACCAGCATGGACACTTCCGGTGACTATTGCCGGGTGGTCGATAGGGTGTTGATAGTCTCGGGTCTACTGCTGGAGAACTTCCTGGTCTACCGGTATGGCCGCGCCTTCCGGACCTGGCTCGCCCCCTTGCTACTGGTCGGGAGCCAGGTAAGGGACGATCCCCCAGAGGCCGGATGGACCGGTGTTCACTTCTGCTGCGCCTTTGTCTGCCTTGCTTTGGGATTATTTTTAGGCTCGGTTGTCGGGAAGGTGACGCAGAGGTGCTATTCCTCTTATCCCTCCCGCCATAGATATCCCTCCCGCTATAGATATCCCTCCCGCCGTGGATATCCCTCCCGCCGTGGATATCCCTCCCGCCATAGATATCCCTCCCGCCATAGATATCCCTCCCGCCATAGATATCCCTCCCGCCATAGATATCCCTCTCGCCATAGATATCCCTCTCGCCATAGCTATCACTCCCGCCGTTGGTACCATTCCCGCTGTAGGTTTCCTTCACGTAGTTGGTACTCTTGCTACCGGAAGGACCCGTACTACCGTAAAAATCACAGCATTAATCAACGACTGCGTTTTCTAGGTGCAGTGGTCTAAGCTCGACCCCAACCTAAGGTGCACAGCCCCCACGTGCACAGCCCCCACGTGCACAGCCCCCACGTGCACAGGCCCCACGTGCACAGCTCCCACGTGCACAGCCACTGCTGTAGTTCTATGATCGTGTTTGGTTCAGTTTTTCTTTGTTGAGATATTCGTGCTTGCTTCAATAGTTCGTTTATCCGAACTATTGAACTATTATAAGTGGCATATCGGATCTCTATGTAATTCGGTCATTACTGATTTTAAATTAAAGAAGATACATCATTCAGATTTTGTACGATTTGACAGCCACTGTATTGTTGTTGTTGTTGTTTTGAGGGTGTGGACGGACACATCCGACGGATCGGATGTGTCCCGGCTGCCGGATACCTTGAAATATCGAAGATAGTCCGTCCCTACGGCCTCTTCCGGCCACGGACGGACGAGTGAGGCGGAAGGTATGGCGAAGGATGTGATAACGGACGTCTTCCACGGTCTATAATCACCGTGTGGGTGCCTAAGGGTTTGTTGTGTTTAATTGATAATTGATCACCTGTTTTATTGTTTTAATTGATCACCTGTCACCCCTGCCATGGTGATCACCTGATCGCCCTGGCAGGGTGACAGGTGCTCGCCCAGGTGTGATCACCCTGGCAGGGGTAACAGCATTAACTTAAAGAACACATTGTTAAAGCTTGCCCTAGATGGAGTCGCTTGTGAAAGGTCTTCTCATATAGTCTATTTCGTTATACGTTCGTGGACAGTGGTGGCAGCACACACTCCTCTGTAGCAGGGAAGTGGTGTGGGGGGGAGGCGGGGG
>WNGS01008507.1:16918059-16929034 GCA_020271785.1 Procambarus virginalis
AGGTACCTGGGAGGTATTCAGCTGTCACAGGCTGCTTCCTGGTGTGTATGTGTGTGTGTGGTGTGGAAAAAAAAGTAGTTAGTAAACAGTTGATTAACAGTTGAGAGGTGGGCCAAACGAGCAAAGCTCATCCCGCAAATACAACTAGGTGAACACACACACACACACACACACACACACACACACACACACACACACACACACACCACACACACACACACACACACACACAACCCCAAGCTTCGTAAAGTCGTGGAATTTTCATTAAATTTTTTTGAATATGGAGCTGGTACTGCCTGGGCATGATGAGGAGACTCAGCCCTCTCTCATTTCCATATTATTATCCGCCATTTTGTATGAGAAAATTATTGTCAGCGAGCAATGAGTCACTGAGGAAATGTTGCGTACCACACTCAGGCAAATGCATTAGTAATGAGTACTAACGAAAGTTAAGCGAGTTACAATGAGTAAATGTGAGTGAGAGAGGAATAAATGAGTGACCGAGAAAGAGTAACAAGTTTGTACAGATTACAAACAGAACACCGCATGTCATGGCCACTATTATGAGGAAAGGAAGCATGACTGAAAAATGAATTAAGTAGGCTGCAAAAAAAATGGTTATTGAATCCAATAGACTATAAAGTATTATGAAAGTCGGGAACTAAGGTGAATTAACGCCATATATTAGAATATATGAGGGCTAGATAGCTACGAAATATAGGGAGTAAAATGCTGTAGGGAGTGAAATATACCCGAGATGGAAGGGAACGAAATATGCCCGTGCTGAAAGGGAGTGGTATACAAGAACTTGCGAGTATGTCTGAGTAGGGTGAGTTAGGAGACGAGGGGTATTTCAGTAGCAATTAATTTGTGGTGACGAGTTAGGAGACTGTTCCGACGTTGAAGCTCAGAGTCTTGTAGTTAGGTTCACACAACCTTTCCATGGTGATTTGTGATTGTGTAGTGTGTCATAGGGGCCAGGACCAACCCCCATGCTCCTTATAAAGTAGGATTGGCTCCGATTATGACAAACGACTGCTATGAAATCTGAATTGTTTTTTTCGTTTTCCTGTTGAATTTTTCAACAGATTTTCAGCTGCCAGATCAAGGTTTGGCTACCATTACCTGTGGCAGGTGGCTACAGGTGACGGATCTCCCAATCCTGAGCACTCCAGGTGCAAACTCTGTGAGCAGGAAGTGCGGCATGATCTCCCACACTGCATCACTGAATGTCCAGTTATTTGACCATTCAGACCCATTGGCATGAGGTACCTGGAGCTTTGCAATTACTTTATTAACGCTCGTGTTTTTTATGATATCCTCATAATGCACCAGAACTTGCCAGTGCAGGTTACTGATCACATGGCCCTATATGACTAACCATTATGCGAGATGGGGACTTTCTTAGCCTCACGTAGCTATAGTTCTTGACACACTATGCAAACCGTACCTGCCCCCCCCCCAACCTGCTTATAGTCTAGGGCAGGTGCTGATGTTCATGCACAAGGTAACCGCACCATTGTTACAACGTCACAGCAACTTAACAATAGTCAAAGTAACCTTGCGAACTATGCTGTCTGTTTGATGGGCGTGTATTATATATTCAGGGAGAACACACACACACACACCACACACACACACCACACACACACACACACACACACACACACACACACACACACACACACACACACACACACACACACACACACACACACACACGCACAGAACTAGGAAACAGGATTGGTTCAACAGAAATTGCGAGAGGCCCAGAGACCAAAAGACACAAAAATGGAATCAATACAGGAAGAGGCCAAACCCCCAAACATACCAGCGATACAAAGATGCAAGAAACAACTACACGGCAGTGAGGAGAGAGGCAGAAAGAAATTTTGAAAAAGGGATTGCAGACAAATGTAAAACAGAACCAGGTCTATTCTATAAATTCATAACAACAAATTGCAGATAAAGGATAATAGTCAGAGGCTGAAAATGGGAAATAGATTCACGGAAAATGAAAAGGAAATGTGTGAAACATTAAACGAAAAGTTCCAAAGTGTGTCTGTACAAAATGAAATCTTCAGGGTACCAGACACAATAAGAATTCCAGAGAACAACATAGAGCACATAGAGGTGTCTAGAGACGAAGTGGAAAAAATGCTAAGGAGCTCAGTAAGAACAAAGCAGTTGGTCCAGATGGAGTTTCACCATGGGTTCTGAGAGAATGTGCACCTGAGCTCAGCATTCCACTTCAACTGATTTTTCAGGCATCCCTGTTTACAGGAGTTGTAGCTGATGTGTGGAAAAAGGCTAACATAGTTCCAATCGACAAAAGTGGAAGCAGGGAAGACCCCCTTAGTTATAGACCTGTATCATTGACAAGTGTAATAGTCAAAATATTGGAAAAAATAATTAAAACTAAATGGGTAGAACACCTGGAAAGAAATGATATAATATCAGACAGACAGTATGGTTTTCGATCTGGAAGATCCTGTGTATCGAATTTACTCAGTTTCTATGATCGAGCAACAGAGATATTACAGGAAAGAGATGGTTGGGTTGACTGCATCTATCTGGACCTAAAAATGGCTTTCGAAAGAGTTCCACATAAGAGGTTGTTCTGGAAACTGGAAAATATTGGAGGGGTGACAGGTAAGCTTCTAACGTGGATGAAAAATTTTCTGACATAGAAAAATGAGGGCAGTGATCAGAGGAAATGTATCGGAATGGAGAAATGTCACAAGTGGAGTACCACAGGGTTCAGTTCTTGCACCAGTGATGTTTATTGTCTACATAAATGATCTACCAGTTGGTATACAGAATTATATGAACATGTTTGCTGATGATGCTAAGATAATAGGAAGGATAAGAAACTTAGAGTGTCATGCCCTTCAAGATGACCTGGACAAAAATAAGTATATGGAGCACCACTTGGCAAATGGAATTTAATGTTAATAAATGCCATGTTATGGAATGTGGAATAGGAGAACATAAACCCCACACAACCTATATATTATGTGAGAAATCTTTAAAGAATTCTGATAAAGAAAGAGATCTAGGGGTGGTTCTAGATAGAAAACTATCACCTGAGGACCACATAAAGAATATTGTGCGAGGAGCCTATGCCCCGCTTTCTAACTTCAGAATTGCTTTTAAATACATGGATGGCGATATAGTAAAGAAATTGTTCACGACTTTTGTTAGGCCAAAGCTAGAATATGCAGCGGTTGTGTGGGTGCCCATATCTTAAGAAGCACATCAACAAACTGGAAAAGGTGCAAAGACACGCTACTAAGTGGCTCCCAGAACTGAAGGGCAAGAGCTACGAGGAGAGGTTAGAGGCATTAAATATGCCAAAACTAGAAGACAGAAGAAAAAGGTGATATGATCACTACATACAAAATAGATCATAGATTTAAACTAGCTAAACACAGATGCCGAAGAAATATAAGAAAATTTACTTTCGCAAACAGAGTGGTAGACGGTTGGAACAAGTTAGGTGAGAAGGTGGTGGAGGCCAAGACCGTCAGTAGTTTCAAAGCGTTATATGACAAAGAGTGCTGGGAAGACGGGACACCACGAGAGTAGCTCTCATCCTGTAACTACACTTAGGTAATTACACTTAGGTAATTACACACATACAAAAACGGAAAGTGAGAGAGAAGAGGAGGGAAGCAGAGAGAAATGGAGGGAAAGAAGAGAGAGAGAAAGGGAGGGGAAAGAAAACAGCAGGCAGAGAAGGGAAGAGAACGGAAGAGAACAATTAAACAATTTAACAATGAGCAATCTTATTCTAACTGGGGTCCTGTAGCGCAGCGGTCGGCGTCCTCGGTTTACACTCAGCAGTTGGTTCAAGGAAATCCTGGATAAGCCGGAGTACAAGCTTCCAGTTCCCGACTACGGTGATATAAGTACATGTTAACACTAGTAACACATCTTACTTAACGGCAACACCCCTCGTCTTAACACCAGTACATCCCCCCCCCCCCCGTCACAACACCAGCACCACCATCCTAACACCAGCATACTATCATAACATTATCAACAGATATAACCACAAGTAACTAATTTATCAAGACTAACAGTATTAACAAAATAAGACTATTTGATCATGAAGACTGAGGGATGGCGGACCAGCCAATACACAGTCTCTCTCTCTCTCTCTCTCTCTCTCTCTCTCTCTCTCTCTCTCTCTCTCTCTCTCTCTCTCTCTGCTCCTGCACAATTAGTTTAATTAAGATTAAATTAGCCAAGCACGCTAATGGCTGGTTCCCCGGGTAGTTTTATTGGGCACTAGTGCCACTGGGGCCATTAGCTAGGTTTTGTTATCTCTAATTTAATGGACTCTCTTGAACATTTGTTAAAAATTAATTAGATTTTTTGTTGGGGGGATACTATTGGAAAATATAATTGTGTTTTCTTTCTGTGAAGTGGTTGATGAAGTCAAGTGGTTAATAGTGTATTAACTGCTATGTATTGGCCGTTAGTGAATTGGGTGTTTATATAATGTATTAACTGTATCGCCTGCTTTACTGAATTCTCAAACGCCCCCCCCCCTTCTGTACCCGTCATCCCCAACTGGCATCTGTTCTACTCTCTATCTTATGATTGATGAAGATTAAGCCACCCAAAAGGTGGCACGGGCATGAATAGCCCGTAAGTGGTGGCCCTTTTGAGCCATTACCAGTATCAAGAGATCTTGATACTGGAGATCTGTGGAGGTGCTACTGCACCCTGCGTGACGGGAGATGTCTCTCGTCATTCTATCTTATGATGTTGTTGTTGTTATAGATTCAGCTACTCGGAACAAGTTCCAAGTAGCACGGGCTATGGTGAGCCCGTAACTTACCTGGCACAGGAGCTGGGCATGAAGCACGGGCTATGGTTAGCCTCGTGGACAGGAGATGTCTCCCGCGTATCTTATGAAACCACCTCCCTCTATATACTTTCCATCTAGTCTCTGCCACCACCACCCCTCTCCATCACCACCCCACCTCTCCATCACCACCCCACCTCTCCATCACCACCCCACCTCTCCATCACCACCCCACCTCTCCATCACCACCCCCCCCCCTCTCTCCATCTAGTCTCTGCCAACCTGCTTCCCATATATTACATTTTGCTTTCTACCTCCACGAATTGTTTTTCCTTTTTTCTGTCTATTCTCGTTTCTTCCTCTCACCTTGCACGTCATCGCTCTCCCACGCCTCCTCTCATCCAAACGCCCTGATGCAACAGCATTAGTAAGAGGGATAGAAGCCCTAAATCAGAAAATAGTAAATACGGAATATGCGGTCATATTCAATGAGACATGCATATTATATATATATATATATATATATATATATATATATATATATATATATATATATATATAAAAGTTTGTGAGGGTACCACCTCTGGTGCCAATGTGGGGACCCATAGCCTCGGAGAAGAAAATAAAACGTATTCAGAGGAGACCTTGTGGTTTCTCACTGAACACTAATATTTTCTTCTCCTACCACCCCCATTCTTTTGTATGTACACATATATATTTGCTTTATTTGAACTGTGTTACAAAAAAGGAGTTACATATAGGTTACAAAGATGGTTATCATAGGTTGTCGAGTTCCTCCAGCTCCTCAGATGGCGGGCAGGAACCCTGGATGCAGTGCGCATTTCCCCTCTGTATCGCCACGCTGAGGCGCTGGAAAAGAAAGCTGGCAGCTCTAGGGTCCCTTGTTGTTTCAATGAGCCTAGAACCCAGTTCCTTCAAAAAACTGGTAGCACTTTTACCCCAGGCGCCGAGTGTCTCAGAAGCAATGGGGACAAAATTGTAGTGGTGATCAAGTTCTCTATACTTACGGGATTTGGCTGCTTCCCTGTGGGTGGCAGCGCCACCTGGTTGTGCAACACTGAGGTCAATGTAGGTGTTAGCCAGGGTTGATACGCACGTGTAGTCCCATACCAACTGCTTGCCATTCTTCCAGGGGTTCACTGTGATACCATCCGGGCGACCAATAAGAGCATCAGAGTTACGGGGCGTTAGGTAACGAGGCTCTCTCTCGGCTGGGCATCCAGCTGTGGTGAGGCTCCTCTTGATGATGTCGTTAACTTCACTGTGCCTCGAGTGCCATCCTCCCGTGCTTTGGCAGAGTAGGCCATGGTGGCCGTACCTGCCGTATATATATATATATATATATATATATATATATATATATATATATATATATATATATATATATATGTATATATATATATATATATATATATATATATATATATGTAATAATATATATTTATATATATATATATATTAATGTCGTACCTAGTAGCCAGAACACACTTCTCGGCCTACTATGCATGGCCCGATTTGCCTAATAGGCCGTTATTTTTTTTTATTTTCCATAGATTTTTTCCAATTAGTTTATTTGAATTATTATTATATTTTACTAGTCAAGAAAATTATTGACTTAGTTATATTGGTTTAGGCTAGGTTAAGATAGGTTAGGTTAGGTAGGGTAGGTTAGGTTCGGTCACATATCTACGTTAGTTTTAACTCAAATTAAACAAAACGAACTCATACATAATGAAACGGATAGCTTCATCATTTGATAAGATAAAAATTTGGAAAATATATAAATTCAGGAAAGCTTGACTTATTAGGCAAATCGGGCCTAGCATAGTAGGCCGAGTACGACGTTCTGGCTACAAGGTACAACATATATATATAAAATAAATATATGAAATTTGTTTACAAATATAATGCTAAAGTTATGATGATTGATGATGATTAGGAAGAGTTAGGACATTATACGGGCGTGATGAAGCAGACATGGCGGCGGCCCACACCGGATAACAAGGTCCTGACAGCCGGGTATTAAGACCACAGATGGGTTCGGATAATGGAGTCAGCCCATGGACGGATTATGGTACGGAAACCTTTAAATGGCCATCTTCATCACGGAACTCATTCACGCAACATGCACGCAACACACGCCCGCAACATACAACACACGCACAAAAACAACAACACGTGCACGCAAAATGCAACACGTGCACGCAATTGGGCAACCCTTTTATGTTGCGTTAGTTTGTATATTACTGCGTCGATGTGTACGCATCTTGGGCACTCATGATTGATTGATAAAGATTAAGCCACCCAAGAGGTGGCACGGGCATGAATAGTTCGTAATGGGCACGCATGGTCTCCAGTTACTTATATATACTACGTCTCCCGCTCCCCAAGCCACACCATGGGGAGACATCTCCTGTCCAAGAGGCTAACCATAGCCCGTGCTTCTTGCCCAGCTCCTGTGCCAGGTAAGTTACGGGCTCACCATAGCCCGTGCTACTTGGAACTTGTTCCGAATAGCTGAATCTATAACAACATCCCCAAGTGCAAGTTTCAGCCCCGCTCCTGTGCAAGGTAAGTCCATCACGGGCTCACCATAGCCCGTGCTACTTGGCACTTCTACTTCCCAGTAGTTGAATCTTAAACAACAAATCCCCAAGCGTATATGCGTAAGCGTGGATTCGTGCCCACGTTGTGCCATGCCTATGCCTCCGGGGCTTGTACGTGACCCAGTTTTATGTCTATGCGAGACATATGTGAGTGCCACTCTATGTTCCCGATGTTCTAGAGAGCCTGGTCTCATTAAGCGGAGTGAATGTGTCAAGAGTGCTTCTCACTCGTGTGAATACCTTCTACTCCATCTTGCTTAATGTGCACATTCTCCCCCCCCTACACCCCCCCCCCTTAATTTTATTTAATTAATTTTTCAACTTTCCTCGACAATGAAGAAAAACATGAGAAATATTGAGAATATGCGTGTTAGAATCATTAATCTTACCATTTCGGTCATATTTATATATATATATATATATATATATATATATATATATATATATATATATATATATATATATATATATATATATATATATATATATATATATATATATATATATATATATATATATACACGTTGTGTGTGTGTGTAAATCACGAAAAATAAACACGTGATTAAAATGTGACAGTGTCAGACCACGGAGGAAAATTGAAACAGGAATTTCCTTAATTATTTTCGTATATTTATGCACTCCTGAAGATGTATTAATATACGAAAGTACTTAAGGAAATTCCTGTTTCAATTTTCCTCCTTGGTCTGACACTGTCACATTTTTAATCACGTGTTTATTTTTCGTGATTTACACACACACACAACGTGTATATATATATTATATATATATATATATATATATATTATATATATATATATATATATATATATATATATATATATATGTTATTAAATATGACCGAAAAAGTAAGATTAATAATTCTAACACGAATTTTCTCAATTTTCCTTATGTTTGTTTTTACTGATGACGGTAAATGAAAAATAATTCTCCAAAATTCATTCTTTATTTCTTAGTCTGACGCGACACTTGAGCGCGTTTCGTAAAACTTATTACATTTTCAAAGACTTTAGTTACACACACACAGAACAACTATAACTGAACAGAGTTTAAACAGCTTTCTTTTTTATACCTGCATTTGGGTGAGGTGACATGTTACAATGGTTTGGGGTGAGGTGAGAACAAACACAGAACACGAAACAATGGGTATAAGCTAAAGGGAAGAATAGATCTGTAACTGCAGAAGGCCTATTGGCCCGTATTTCTTGATGTTTCTATATTGGAGCGGAGTCTTGAAGTGGGTAGAATATAGTTGTGCGTTAATTGGCTGTTGATTGCTGGTGTTGACTTCTTGATGTGTAGTGCCTCGCAGATGTCAAGCCGCCTGTTGTCGCTGTATCTATCAATGATTTCTGTGTTGTTTGTTAAGATTTCTCTGGTGATGGTTTGGTTGTGGGAAGAGATTATATGTTCCTTGATAGAGCCCTGTTGCTTATGCATCGTTAATCGCCTGGAAAGAGATGTTGTTGTCTTGCCTATATATTGAGTTCTTTGGGGCTTACAGTCCCCAAGTGGGCATTTGAAGGCATAGACGACATTGGTCTCTTTCAAAGCGTTCTGCTTTGTGTCTGGAGAGTTTCTCATGAGTAGGTTGGCAGTTTTCTTGGTTTTATAGTAAATCGTCAATTGTATCTTCTGATTTTTGTCTGTAGGGATAACGTTTCTATTAACAATATCTTTCAGGACCCTTTCCTCCGTTTTATGAGCTGTGGAGAAGAAGTTCCTGTAAAATAGTCTAATAGGGGGTATAGGTGTTGTGTTAGTTGTATCTTCAGAGGTTGCATGGCGTTTCACTTTCCTTCTTATGATGTCTTCAATGAAACCATTGGAGAAGCCGTTGTTGACTAGGACCTGCCTTACTCTACAGAGTTCTTCGTCGACTTGCTTCCATTCTGAGCTGTGGCTGAGAGCACGGTCGACATAAGCGTTAACAACACTCCTCTTGTACCTATCTGGGCAGTCACTGTTGGCATTTAGGCACATTCCTATGTTTGTTTCCTTAGTGTAGACTGCAGTGTGGAAACCTCCGCTCCTTTCCATGACTGTTACATCTAGAAAGGGCAGCTTCCCATCCTTCTCCATCTCGTAAGTGAAACGTAACACAGAATTCTGCTCAAACGCTTCTTTCAGCTCCTGCAGATGTCTGACATCAGGTACCTGTGTAAAAATGTCGTCAACATACCTGCAGTATATGGCCGGTTTCAAGTTCAAGTCGACTAAGACTTTTTCCTCAATAGTACCCATGTAGAAGTTTGCAAACAGGACGCCTAGGGGAGAACCCATAGCGACCCCATCTACTTGCTTATACATGTGCCCATCCGGGCTCAAGAAGGGTGCCTCCTTAGTACAAGCTTGGAGTAGTTTCCTCAGGATATTTTCTGGCATGTCAAGGGGAGTACAGGCCGGGTCTCGATACACTCGGTCCACTATCATCCCGATTGTTTCATCCACAGGTACGTTGGTGAACAGTGATTCTACGTCCAACGATGCTCTTATCCCTGTAGCCCGTGTTCCCCGCAGTAAGTCAACAAATTCCTTCGGGGATTTCAGGCTGAAGTTGCACGGGACATAAGGAGTCAGTAAGCCGTTGAGTCGTTTCGCCAGTCTGTACGTGGGTGTGGGTATCTGGCTGATAATTGGCCGAAGTGGGTTTCCAGGCTTATGCGTCTTGACGTTTCCATACGCATATCCAGGTTTATATTCTCCAATAATCTTTGGCAGGTGGAGTCCGGATTTCTTGGCATTCACAGTTTCAATCAACTTGTTGACCTTTGTTTTCAATTCGGCTGTAGTGTCCTTCGTTACCCTTTGGAATTTAGTTTGGTCAGAGAGTATGTGGTTCATTTTCGCCAAATATTCGTCTTTCTTAAGGATGACGTATATTGGCGACTTGTCGCCTCTCCTGACAACTATCTCCTTGTTCTCACGAAGGCTCTTGGCTGCCGCTTTGAGCTCGGGGGTCAGTATGGTACTTCTGTAGTTGCCTCGATTCTTTCCTCCTTCTGCATAACCTTATGCAGAAGGTTATGCAGGAGGAGTCTGACATAAGGAGTCAGAACCTGACTCCTTATGTCCCGTGCAACTTCAGCCTGAAATCCCCGAAGGAATTTGTTGACTTACTGCGGGGAACACGGGCTACAGGGATAAGAGCCCGCCGGCACTCTGATGGTAAATGAATGAGCTGATTTTCTTTATTTTAAAAATATTGTTTCCAATTGGTTTATTTGAAATATTATTATTATATTATGTTACGAAAATAAATTATGGTTTGTTATGTTAGTTTAGGTTAGGTAAGATAGGTTAGGTTAGGTTAGGTAGGATTGGTTAGGTTCGGTCATATATCTACTTTAGTTTTAACTCAAATTAAAAGAACTTAACTCATACATAATGAAATGGATAGCTTTACAATTTCATAAGAAAAAATCGAAAAATATATATAAATTCAGGAAAACTTGGCTTATTAGGCAAATCGGGCCTTGCATAGTAGCCGAGTACTGCATTCTGGGTATTGGTA
>WNGS01008507.1:16971616-16985056 GCA_020271785.1 Procambarus virginalis
GTAATTTCACCTTTCACTATCCCCCTCTACCCAATACGCACATCACAGCCTGGTGGATCCACGTAC
Organism: Procambarus virginalis; assembly: GCA_020271785.1. Lineage (NCBI taxonomy): Eukaryota > Metazoa > Arthropoda > Malacostraca > Decapoda > Cambaridae > Procambarus > Procambarus virginalis. The sequence goes on from WNGS01008507.1 coordinate 16,971,683, forward strand.
GATGTGCCCTGCCTTAGCCCCTTCCACCCCATCCCTTTTCCACTATCTCCACGCCCTCCCTCTCCTTACCCCCTCTAACTCCTACCTTCCTCCCTCCCCTACCCCCCGCTCCTGATTAAGACGTCACTTTCCGGGTGAAGAGGCTCTATTCTCTAGAGTGAGGTACATTACCTGCGTCTCCCACTAATAGCGGGTCCCTGCTCGCCCCTCACCTCCCCTCTCTCTCCTCTCCCTCTCCCTCCTCTCCCTCCCTCTCCCTCTCCCTCTCCCTCCCTCTCTCTCACCCCTCCCCCCCCCCCTCATTGCTGTTTACCCCGTTTTGTGGAAATTACGGCAATTTTTAAACATTTTGTGCGCTTATCACACCCACTATATTATATGGTTGTGTTCTCTTTCATTCCTTGTCCGGGTTTTCTTGCTTTTGTTCGTTTTTTGAGGGTGGGGGGGGGGTGTGTTCCATGCCGGTGCGGCATACTCCAGCACTGGCAGTATGTAAATTTCAAATAACCTTTTATGAGTTACGTTTCTGTACGACCCCAAGCAAGGACAGCTATAGCATAATGCGGGGTTGGAAAATATCTACGAGTCTTATATATATATATATATATATATATATATATATGACAATGTCAGACCACGGAGGAATAATGAAACAGGAATTTCCTTAAGTACTTTCGTATATTAATACATCTTCAGAAGGAGAATACATCTTCACTCCTTCTGAAGATGTATTAATATACGAAAGTACTTAAGGAAATTCCTGTTTCATTATTCCTCCGTGGTCTGACATTGTCATATATATATATATATATATACCACACATGACACCACATGAAACATGACACTGCCCGACTTAGAGCTGTAGCAGCTCCCCATGCAGGCGATTTCCTATTAGCAACCCCAATGTCAGCAGCCGGCACCCGTCTCACACCACAAGCCCTCCGAATTGCCGTGGCTCTCCGTCTCGCTGCCCCAATCCACACCGAATACAGGTGTATTTGCGGCGAGGCAGAGGCCGACAGTTACGGACGGCACGGCCTTCTCTGCCAAAGGACAGGAGGAAGGCATGCAAGACACGGCGAGGTCAATGACATTATTAAGAGAAGCCTTACCACGGCCGGTTGTCCAGCAGAGAGAGAGCCCCGTTACCTAATGTCCCGCAACTCTAATGAGCCTGTTGGTCGCCCAGACGGAATCACGGTGAACCCCTGGAAGAATGGTAGACAGTTGGTGTGGGACTACACCTGCGTTTCAACTCTAGCCAATACCTATGTTGACTTCAGTGCTACTCAAGCAGGAGGAACTGCCAATCACCGGGAAGCGGCCAAGTCACGTAAATACAGAGACCTTGAGCACCACTACAATTTTGTCCCCAATGCCTCAGAGACACTTGGTGCCTGGGGTAAAAGTGGTGCTAGCTTTTTGAAGGAGTTGGGGTCTAAGCTAATCGAAACAACTAGAGACCGTAGGGCTGCCAGTTTTCTTTTTCAGCGCCTTAGTGTGGCAATCCAGAGAGGAAATGCTCAATGCATCCATGGTTCCTGCCCGCCATCTGAGGAGCTTGAGGAGCTATTCAACTTGAGACAAGTAGCCTTGTACCCTGCATGTAATCAATATTGTAACTTTTTTGTGTAATGACATTTTCAAATAAAATTAGATAAATATACACACATACCAAAAGAATAGGGGTGGTAGGAGAAGAAAATATCAAAATGTTCAGTGAGGATCCACAAGGTCTTCTCTGAGTACTCTTTATTTTCTTCTCCGAGGCTATGGGTCCCTACACTTGCACCAGAGGTGGTACCCCTTCTAGGTAAAAAAAAAAATATATATATATATATATATATATAATATATATATATATATATATATATATATATATATATATATATATATAGAAGAACAAAAATACACAGACAAAACACAAATGCATACACACATGTTGTGAGTTTTGCAACGAATATGAATAGCGTTTTGTAAGTATTGCAACATAGGAATGAGATGTTGTGAGTTCTTACTTCACAGGATATGTGTTGTGAGTGTTGAGAGACACTCACATAAAACGTGATTGAATATTTAAAATTTGATTAAATAAATGAAAAATTGTTTTAAATTAAAACTAAAGCATTTTGTAGTCAATATACGGAAAAAAGAAAGCCTATGCTGGACTAGATGAGTTCGAACTGGTGACCGCGTGAACACCGGGTCCCACCTCCCAGTCTGACCACGACGCTTCCTTCTTATTAAATCACTCAACAGCCATACATTCAACCTTTTCATCATACATCATCAGTTGACATTGCAGGCATGAAAAGAGAAAATCAGTTAGGAAAATAGTCTCTGTGAGGAAACGAGGTAAGGTAAGGTAAGGTAATTATGAGGAGAATGTACTAGGCCAGTATGACTATATAGCATTTGGAAGGGATATTATGATCATCTGGGACGAAAGACGAAGTGAAGGAATGGAAATCTACCGCATGGACAATCGGGGATTGAACGCGGACTCTTCGAGAGGCGAGAGGACGAAGTTGAGTAACGGTGCTCAAGCACTTGGACCATTGGGGATTGATCACAAACGTATTTTATAAATAGCATAGATCTAATAAATTTAAGCAAACTGAAGTGTACCCAGTTGTTCTCAAAAGTTCTTTAAGGTATAAAAATTATTGATGATCATTGAATTTATCTAATAAATTAATAATTTGTTCACAGGTTTATAAATGTTCACCTAGATGTGCTCACCTAAATGTGTTCACCTAAATGTGTCAGCCTTTATGTGCTCACCTGGATGTGCTCACTTAAATGTTCTCACTCTAATAATCAGTCTTTCATCTTGTTTAATGCTTAAGTATTACTGATGCTTAATGCTGATTGTGTACTGTTCATGTTTATTTTAATATTGATTGCATGGTAAGAATCCGAATTGAATTATTATAGAAAATAGAGATTCATCAGTATATTTGACGCATAGATCAGAATAAGATTTTTCCTTTAATTGGTCACAAGTGTTTAAAACCCAGACAAACAGATCGATGGAACATAACATTTTATTTTTGTTTATATCAGCATATACCAGCAAAACAGGTAGTACTATAAGTACTACCTGTTTCGGTAGTACTTATAGTAACGACGAGAACATTAGTACATATGCAGGCGATGAGTCACAATAACATGGCTGAAGTATGTTGACCAGACCACACAGTAGAAGGTGAAGAGACGACGACGTTTCGGTCCGTCCTGGACCGAAACTCCATTCTTGGACTTGAGAATGGTCCAGGACGGACCGAAACGTCGTCGTCTCTTCACCTTCTAGTGTGTGGTCTGGTCAACATTAGTACATATTCCGACCTACAACGCAATTTGTAAGTTGATATCGGTACTACTGAAAATGAGCAAACCGGAGAAAATTTAAGATTCATGTTGCAAAGACAAATTAAACTAACCTAACTTAACCTTCTCAGCCCTAATATACGATATTTTCATAAGGCCTAATAGAGTACATATGTGTGCTATATTAGCACACATATGTACTATATATGTGTGCATATACAGTACATATGTGTGCATCAAATATGAGGGCCTATAAATATTTGTGTTAGATTTTTGCCTCTTTTTTTCGTACTCTATAAAGTAAATAGTACAAAATTCTACCATCATATTTGCTTATTACGTCAATCTATATACAATGTTACACATTGCTACAAAAACTACTATCTAAACAGGAGGATGGGTTGCTTAAACTTACAAGTTTCAAATTCTTGCACTACACTTTGTTAATGATTTTCGTGAAGTTATATCTCTAAAAGGAAGACTTTAATAAATAGATTATCAATGGCATACAAATTACGTATTTTCATTAAAGTATGTAATACTTTAATGTTACAGTTACGGTAATTATGGTAATATTATAGTACTTGTTAAGGTAATTTTGATAATATTATAACAATCGTTAAAGTAATTTTGATAATATTAAGGTAATGGGTAAGGTGATTATGGTAATATTATTTCAATAATTAAGGTAATTGTAATAACATTATAGTAATGCTTAAGGTAATTATGGTAATATTAAAGTTATACTGAGAGTAATTATGGTAATATTAAAGTTATACTTAAGGTCATTGTGGTCAATTCCTTTAAAAAATTACGGCATTGAACATCTTTTTCGTTATAATTCTTTACTGATGCTAGAGAGGAAATAATTCTTAATGGCAACCTTGCTGTATATGATAGTCGATAAACATAGAGAAATAAAATGACACGGCATAACACAAATGCATATGTGAGTGTTGCAACGAATATGAATGCAGTGTTACGAGTGTCACATCACAGGAATGAAGTGTTGTGAGTGTTGTAACACATCAATAACAAATTGTGAGTGATGACAAATATAAATAACTTGTTGTGAGTGATGCAACACAAAAATATAAATATTGTGAGTGTTCAAATGCAGAAATAAAGTGTTTTAGTTTTTCAAAACAGAAAATGACGTATTGTGATTGTTATAACCTAGAATACCGTTTTGTGAGTACTGCAATATAGAAATATCATGCTGTATGTGTTGCAACGTTGCAACACGGGAATAACGTGTTGTGAATGTTGCACTGGGCCGGAATAAAATATTGTAATACATAATTACTGTGTTGTGAGTGAATGTTGCCATATGTTTTGTATGTGTTTCGACACTCACCGCGTGATTAAAAATTATAAATGTTATTAAATAGATGAAAATTACGATTGAATAATTAAAACTGAAATATTATTTAACTAAATGAAAAAAAGGGAAATTCAAATAGAATGAGTTCGAATTGGTGAAAAAATCATGTAATTGAATAATTAATAAAGGTGTATTAACAGATAATAATATACGTGATTAAATATCTAGAAAATGGTTATTGAATTAATAAACATATGATGACTGAGCAAATAAATATATTCTGATAAATAAATATGAAACTTGCTTAAATTTATGACAAGAAAAATAGGTGTTATTGCAGCGTCTCTAGGCAGATGGAATGCCAATCATATAAAAGTGGAAAAAAAGTAAAAAAAGGGGAAAAAAGTTAAACTGTAAGTTGTCTTCACTGTGAGGTTAACTCTAGGAGAAAACATACAGAAAAAAATTAAAAATACTGATCTTTAATAGGAATCTTACTCTAAACAAATTACAAAATAAAAATATTATCCAAACTTGGCTTTATACAGAGTGCAAATTAAAGAAGTCAAACAAACAATTAAATTTACGTTACGTTAATGTGCAAAATAAAATATGGTGCGGGAATACTGTGAGCCAGGCTGACTAAATCCGTTACCTTGCCGAGATGTGTTCACAGGTCTGTTAAGTTGAGCACTCAAGAGTAGTCTGAATCGTAGTGGGCTAGGCAGCCCTATATATACACGACGACGGTCGTGCAGATGGCGCTGATGGCTTCGGTAACTATTAACCGGCTCTTAAACTGCTGGTTTCGGATGGCGTGAGCTTCCAGTGACCCAGGTGCGAGGTGGGGTGACGGGCAGTGGTGTATGGTGTTGATTGGAGGTACTGTCTTACACGCCTGGACGTAGTTGTTGTTGTTGTTGCTGCAGTTCCTAAAACTAAGACGTGATATGGGTAGAATAGGTGATGGTGGAGCTGGCCGAATCTCTTCCTAGAGATTTTACAGTGACAAATTGCTTAAATATATTTTTATACTAAAATGTGAAACTTGCGCAAATTGATAAAAACGTGAATAAACATATAACATTTGATTAAATAGATGAAAAATAGTATATAATTAAAATTACAGTATTTTGGGACCAATATGTGGAAAAACGGAAGCTTTGACTGATACATAAGGTTCGAACTGGTGACCGCATGAACACCGGGTCCGACCTCCCAGTCTGACCACGACGCTTCTAGCTTATTAATGAAGAACTCATCACTCATACATTCATCCACTTCATCATACATCATCAAGTGACATATGAGGCATGATAAGAGAAAATCAGCAGGGGAAAAAAGTATCTGTGAGGATGCGAAGGTAAGGTAATAATGAGGTGAAAGTACTGTTCTAGTTTGATTATATAGCATTTGTTAAGGATATTATGATAAGCTGGGATATATAAGGACGGATTGAAGAAGCAGTGCCCAACCACTTCGACCATCAGGGATCCAAGTAAAATATATTTTATATCCAGCATGGATCTAAATAAATTTAAGCAAAATGAAGGATATAAAGTTTTTGCAAATTACTTTAATTATATCAATGAGATTTTGAACTTTATATTTATCTAATTAATAAATTTTTGGTAAAGTTGTTAATACGTAAGATGTTTATCACATGCGTTCACCTAGTGTATTCATCTAGACGTGTTCACCTAGACGTGTTTACCTAGACGTATTCATCTAGACGTGTTCACTTATATGTGTTCACCTAGTTTTCGCCCTAATAATCTTTATTTCTTCTTGTTCAAAGGTAAAAGTATTATTAAGACCCAAAGCTGATTTTGTACATTTCAAGTTGTTGTTTTAAAATGATAACATGATAGAAATTCTATCTGTATAGTTTGTATATTTAGTAATGAACGAATGAGAGCAAATAAAGACAATATCAGTGTACTTGACGTAAAGACCAGATATTGATTTTTCTTATAGTTGACCTCAATTGTGTAAGCCAGAAACACCAGATGGATGGAAAATTCTTTTATAATGCGTTTTAATTTGTTTCAAATATTTTCCCTTCATCTACATTCAAAGAGAAACAATAATTCTCAGACATAACATGAATGCATACACATGTTCTGAGTGTTGCAACACAGGAATAATTTATTGTAATTGTTGCAACACAAAAAGCGAGTTCAGAGTGTTACTACACATAAATGAGGTGTTTTGAGTGTTGCAACACACGAATGAGGTGTTGCGAGGTGAGTGAGGCATCATTGGAATAACGTTTTGTGGTTGTTGGAACACAGGAATGTTTTGTACTAAAAAAAAAATGCTGTATATTGGACTACCCAAAACACAACACATTATTCCTGCTTTTCAACACATAACATGTTATTTCTCTGTTGCATCACTCACAACATGATATTTATGTGTTGAAACACTCACATTGTATTCCTGTGTTGCAAAGTTACAACTTTCAGAACTATTATTTACATGAAGTGTTTAACGTTGAATCCTTTCACGATAAAATATTTTATTGCTAATATGTAAATAAAAACAATATTGATTCATAAATCTATAAAAGATTTCAAAAAATAAAACTAAAAAGTTCTTAAATAGATGAAAAGAAAGTGATTAAACAAACAAAACGTAATTTAATACATCAATCAAAAGGGTAAATAATTAATGAAGGTGATTAAACAGATAAATATACGTGATTAAATATGTAGACAAGGGTGAATGGATTAGTAAATAATGATTATACAAATAAATATAATGTGATAAAAAAGAAAATATAAAACTTCCTAGAATTTATAAATAAAACGTGATTGAATATTTAAAATGTTTTTAAATAGATGAAAAATAGTTTTAGATTAAAACTAAAGTATTTTGTGGCGAATATATGGAAAAAAGGAAGCCCACGATACAATAGCTGGGTTCGAACTGGTGACCGCGTTAACACCGGGTCCAACCTCCCAGTTTGACCACGAGGCTTCCTGCTTAATAAATCAATCAACAGTCATACATTCAACCACTTCATCATACATCATCAATTGACATTGCAGGCGTGAGAAGAGAAAATCAGTTAGGAAAAGAATCTCTGTGAGGAAACGAGGTAAGGTAAGTTAAGGTAATTATGAGGAGAAAGTACTAAGCCAGTATGATTATATAACAATTGGAAGGGATTTTAAGATCATCTGGGATATATAAGGACGAAGTGAAGGAATGGAAAGCTACTACTTGGATCATCGGGGATCGAGCAGGAAACGTATTATAGAAATGTCATAGATCTCAATAAAATTAAACAAAGCGAACTATTCGAAGATATTTTCTCTATTTTATTAAGGCATATCTGGGAGATATCGTACTTAGTATTTATTTAATAAACAAATAATTGGTTTGCATAGGTTGTTTATATGTGAACATGTAATAAAGGCAACATCATAGTAATAGTTCAGGTAATTATGGTAGTAATATAATATTCGTGAGCGAAATTATCCTATTGCTTTCAGTATCTTACGGCAGTCAAAATGTTTTGATTACAAAACTTTTCTGAGCACAAGAGAGGAAAGAATCGTGAATGCAAACCGGACTTAAGTTAAAACCTGTCATATTCACATCCAAAAATGTTCAAATATAAAAAGAAAATACACAGACAAGTTGTAAGTGTTGCAACGCACAGGAATAGCATGTTTTGGGTGCTGCAACACAGGAATATGGTGCTGTGAGTGTTGCAAATTTGAATAAGGTGTTATGAGTTTTGAAACACTGATATGAGAAGTAATGTGTTGGAATAAATGAGAAGGTGTTGCGAGGGCTGCAAAATATAACTTGTGAGTATTGCAAAAAGAAATTACATACCTAGGGATGCAACACATGAATAACATACTGGATGTTTTGCAACGTTTGAACACACAATGAATATTATGCCTGCATTGCAACACAACACGTTATTTACGTGTTGCAACACACAACACGTTATTTACGTGTTGCAACACACAACACGTTACTTCAATGTTGAACCACCCAAATTATATTTATAAATATTGCAATGTTCATAACACATTATTTACGATGTAACGCTCACAGCGCGCTATTTTCTTGCAGGAATCATAACGCGATATTATCTTGCAACACAACTCATAACACGTCATTGCTGTGTTGCATTACTGACATCACTATATTACAGTGCTGCAATATTCACATCACTATATTACAATGTGCAATTTTTCAACTTTCTCTGTGCAATTTCTGTGTTGCAACTCTCATGTTAGGACTGTGGTGCAACACTCACAACTCGCATTCCCATCAACCGTTTAACGTTGTATTCTTGCCCGATATTAATATTTTTTTGCTAATATGTAAATTTAAAAAGGTTAACGTTTGAATAAATGAAGAAAAGGTGACAGAAAATATAACTAACAAGTGATAATATAGATGTATAAAAATAAATTAATAAATAAAACGTGACTGAAGAAACAAATTATATTAGATTGAACAGCTAATACAGGTAATTAACTAGTGAAATATAGGTGAATAGATATCTAAAAATGGGTGATTGAATTGGTAAATGATGCTTTAAAAATTGATAAAATTCAATAAATAGATATAATAAAGTTGTTATAATTGACAAGTTAAACATGATTGAACATTTAAAATGTGATTAAATAGAACAAAATTGCTCTTGAATTATTAAAAATAAGCTTTTATTTATTTACTAAATGAAAAAAGAAAGATGCAAAGAGAGAGTTCTTAATGGGGAAAGAAATGATATGCAATTTAATAATCATTAAAGGCAATTAAACAGATAAAGATACATGATTAAATATCTATAAAAAGAGTGATCGCATTAATAAAAAAATGATAACTGATCAAGTAAAGATTAAGTGATAAAATTATAAAATATAAAACTTATTTAAATATATAAATAAAACGTGTTCGAACATATAAAATTTGATTAAACAGATGAAAAATATTATAGGTTTAAACTAAAGTATTCTTTAGCCAATATATGGAAAAAAGGAAGATCTGACAACTTTAGAGTTCGAACCGGTGACTGTGTGAACACCCAGTCCTAACTCCCAGTCTAACCACGACGCTTCCTGCTTAATGAAGAACTCAGCAGTCATACACTCATCTACTTCACTATACATCATCAACTGTCATGTGAGGCATCAGAAGATAAAAATAAAAAAGGGTAAAGAGTCTCGGTGAGGAAGCGAGGTAAGGTAAGGTAAAGTAGTTATGAGGTGAAAGTACTAGGACAGCATGATAATATAGCACTTGGAAGGGATATTAAGATCATCTGGGATATATAAGGACGAAGTGAAGGAATAGAAGAAGAGAGAGGACGGAGTGGAGTAACGGTTCCCAAGCACTGGGACCATCGGGGATTGATCACAAACGTATTTTATAAGCACCACATATATAATAAATTTAAGCAAACTGAAGTATACACAGTTGCTCTCACCAGTTTTCAATATTATATAAATTAGTTATTGAACTTGGTACTTATCTAATTAAATATTTTTTGGCACAGGCAGTTTATAGGCATAAATGTTCACCTAGATGTACTCACCTAGACGTGATCACATAGTCGTGCTCACGTTTATGTACTCACTTAGATGTTCTCACTCTAATAATCAGTCTTTCATCTTGTTTAAAGATTTAGTATTACTGATACCATAAGCCTGTTGTGTAATGTTTATGTGTGTTTTATTAATGATCGCATGGTAGGAATTCAATTTGAATGATTAGAGAAAAAAGAGATACATTAGTGTATGTGACAAATAGATTTGATTAAGATTTTTTCATTTACCTGGTTGATACCTGGTTGAAGGGGTTCTGGGAGTTCTTCTACTCCCCAAGCCCGGCCTGAGGCCAGGCTTGACTTGTGAGAGTTTGGTCCACTAGGCTGTTGCTTGGAGCGTCCCGCAGGCCCACATACCCACCACACCCCGGTTGGTCCGGCACTCCTTGGAGGAATAAATCTACTTTCCTTTTGAAGATGTCCACGGTTGTTCCGGCAATATTCCTTATGCTCACTGGGAGGGTGTTGAACAACCGCGGACCTCTGATATTTATACAGTGTTCTCGGATTGTGCCTATGGCACCCCTGCTCTTCACTGGTTCAATTCTGCATTTTCTTCCATATCGTTCACTCCAGTACGTTGTTATTTTACTGTGTAAAATAGTAACCTTTTTAGTTGACCACAAGTGTTTAAAACCCAGAACAAATACAAATCGATGGACTTTAGAATGTGTTTCAACTTCTAAGTTTAAATTTCTTGTTCTAAACATTGTCAAAAGATTTTCTTGAAGTTATCTTTCTACCTTGAAGACTTAGTGAATTGATCCATAATGACAGAAATTACGAGTATTCACTAAATATCGTATTATAGCAATATATAAGGTAATTATGGTAAATTCCTTTCAACATAATTTTTATTATAATTCTTTATTGATTCTAAAGAGAAAAGAATTTTGGATGAAAAACTTACTATACATAATAGTATAGTATATACACACACACACATATATATATATATATATATATATATATATATATATATATATATATATATATATATATATATATATATATATATATATATATATATATATATATATATACAGTATATCTTCTATATATATATAGAAGAACAAAAATACACAGACAAAACACAAATGCATACACCCATGTTGTGAGTTTTGCAACGAATATGAATAATATTTTGTGAGTATTGCAACATAGGAATGAGATGTTGTGGGTTGTTACTTCACATGATTGATGTGTTGTGAGTGTTGAGAGACACTCACATAAAACGTGAAGGAATATTTAAAATTTGATTAAATAGACGAAAAATTGTTTTAAATTAAAACTAAAGTATTTTGTGGTCAATATATGGAAAAAAGAAAGCCGAAGCTGGAATAGATGAGTTCGAACTGGTGACCGCGTGAACACCGGGTCCGACCTCCTAATCTAACCACGACGCTTCCTTTTAATATATCACTCAACAGTCATACATTTAACCTCTTCATCATACATCATCAGTTGACATTGCAGGCATGAGAAGAGAAAATCAGTTAGGAAAAATTCTCTTTGAGGAAACGAGGTAAGGTAAGGTAAGGTAATTATGAGGAGAATGTACTAGGCCAGTATGATTATATAGCACTTAGAAGGGATATTAAGATCATCTGGGATATATAAGGACGAAGTGAAGGAATGGAAAGCTACCGCATGGACAATCGGGGATTGAACGCAGACTCTTCAAGAGGCGAGAGGACGGAGTTGAGTAACGGTGCCCAAGCACTTGGACCACCGGGAGATCGATCACAAACGTATTTTATAAACAGCATAGATCTAATAAATTTAAGCAAACTGAAGTGTTGACAGTTGTTCTCAACAGTTCTTTAAGGTATAAAATATTGATGAACTTGGTATTTGTCTAATAAATTAATAATTTGTTCACAGGTTTATAGGGTTAAATGTTCACCTAGATGTGCTCACCTAAATTTGTCACCCTTTATGTGCTTACTGGATGTAGGTACTTAGATGTTCTCACTCTAATAATCAGTCTTTCATCTTGTTTAAAGCTTAAGTATTAATGATGCTTTATGCTGATGGTGTACTTTTTATGTTTTTTTTAATAATGATTGCGTGGTAGGAATCCGAATTTAATTATTATAGAAAATAGGGATTTATCAGTATATATGACGTATAGATCAGAATAAGATTTTTCTTTTAGTTGGTCACAAATCTTTAAAACCCAGAAAAATCAGATCGATGGAACATAACTTTATAATTTGTTTATACAGCATATACCAGCAAAGCAGGTAGTACTATAAGTACTACCTGTTTGGTAGTACTTATAGTAACGACGAGGACATTAGTACATTTCCGACCTACAACGCAATTTGTAAGTTGATATCGGTACTATTGAAATTGAGCAAACTGGAAAAGATTTTAGATATATGTTGCAAAGACAAATTAAACACCTAACTTAACCTTCTCATCCCTAATACACGATATTTGTATGAGGCCTATATAGTATATGTGTGTGCTATACTAGGCCTAGGAATATTTATGTTAGAATTTTGCCTCTTTTTTTCGTACTCTATAGAGTAAATCGTACAAATTTTCTTCCATCTAATTGCTTATTACGTCAATCTATATACTATGCTACACATTGTTACAAAAATTACTATCTAAACAGGAGGATGGGTTGTTTAAACTTACAAGTTTCAAATTCTTGCACTACACATTGTCAATGATTTTCTGAAGTTATATCTCTAAAATGAAGACTTTAATAAAGATTCTCAATGGCTTACAAATTACGTATTTTCATTATAGTATGTAATATTATAGCAACAGTTACGGTAATTATGGTAATATTATAGTACTTGTTAAGGTAATTATGATAATATTACATTAATAATTAAAGTAATTATGATAATATTAAGGTAATGGGTAAGGTAATTATTGTAATATTATTTCAATAATTAAGGTAATTATAATATTATTATGGTAATGGTTAAAGTAATTATGGTAATAATGTAGAAATAAGTTTTTTAGTTTTGCAAAACAGAAAATAACGTATTGTGAGTGTTATAACCAAGAATAGCTTTTTGTGAGTACTGTAATACAGTAATAACATGTGTATGTGTTCCAACGTTGCAACACAGAAATAACTGTGTTGTGAATGTTGCAACGGGCAGGGATAAAATATGTA
>WNGS01008507.1:16995012-16997512 GCA_020271785.1 Procambarus virginalis
ACACCGCCCGCCCACACCTCCCACCCACACCCAGATGTAGAGCCAGCCACCAATACACCAGCTAAGTAAATAAATGTGAAATTAAATTCCCTTTATACAATCACATGTTGTCATCTCAAAGCAAGATACTGTTGATATGCTTGCACGGACAGCCTGTAGAGGTAGAGTAATTTCTACCAGTGGTAGAAATTAATATGGGTGTTTCATAAGTAGTGACAAAGAGAATAACCGAGCTAATATTCGATGACAATCTTACTAACCTAACAAATACACGAAATCCTGAAAAATGTAGCATTAAACATTATGATGAATACCGTGAGGGACATTTTTATATATGGAACTATTACAGCAAGAACTCTGCAATGTGATGTTATAATGGCCAGAATACGCCTGGGATATAGGTGTATTCTCGCAGCTTTCTCAGAACTCGCGTCGAATACACCATGTGTCAACTTTATGAAAGTGTCGAATACAACATGTATCAACTTCATGAAAGTGTCAAATACACCATGTATCAACTTTATGAAAGTGTCAAATACACCATGTGTCAACTTTGTGAAAGTGTCGAATACACCATGTGTCAACTTTATGAAAGAGAAAACATGCGAATCCTTGAACATTGTGCTACAGAATGTCCCATATTGACTTATTGTGTATTGTGGGTCTTCGCTCTCAAGTAGATCCAGGCTCTGGGGCCACCAGCTTTGACCAGATAAGCACTCTCCTTGAAGTTATCTTTCTAACACTGAATCTCACATTTCGCTCATATTCCACACCATGGTGGCTCGCTGTTGTAGTTTGATGTTCAGTGGGTGTATATTCATGGAACCTTGGAGAGTGTGTTTTGAAATTAATCTTGGCGCATCAGTCTATCCAGCCTGTAATTTTTTTTTAGGTATGTAGCGGTACTGTAGAGTGTTCGAGATGCGACCGGATTAGAGCCTTGTGTAAGTGTACATGTATGGTCCTTAACCCTACGTCTCTCACCTGCTCCAGTCTACCTGGAGCTCCCTTCCACCTGCTTCACCTGTTGGCCCCACCCTCCACCCACTCCACAAGTTGGTCCTCCCTCCACCTACTCCACTACTAGCCCCCTCCCTCTTCTTTGTTTACCACTATCCCCCTACCTCCCTCCACCACTAGCCCCTTCCGAACCTCCCCACCCCTTGCCACCTCTCTCCACCACCCCCTCCCATGTCCTCAGGCACACCCTGACTCTTGAGCACCACAAATGAGACACTCTTGTCGAGGTTCAGAACACGCCCCCCCCCCATCACCCTCCATGCCAGGTGTGTGGAAGTTCAATACGTCATTGCATAATTTATGACGGAATTATTATACGTGTGTTTAACTTGCTGTCCTTCACTGCAACACCCACCCTCACCCTTCTATACTATCCACTTTTAAAGCACACATTATGTCGTGTCTTTCAGGACGACTTAGTCAAGCACTCAAGGAGCTCAGAGACTGATTAGGCACTGTTTTTGTCTGCTTTATTTGTTTTGTTGTTGTTTACTGTATCTTCACGGGACTTTGTCATATCACGAATTAACTTTTTTGAATAATTTAAGTTATTATTTAATATTGGCTCAATTTCACTTACGAGAGGCAGTCTTGGTGCGTGATGTGCTCGACAGTCACCAGGTACAAGTCTCACGGGCAACAAGACACTACCATTCAGATATTTGTGGAGACAGAGATTACATATCAAATCTTGACATAACCTTTAACTTAAGGCCCATACTAAGCATCCTCTCCACGAAATCAAAATAATTGTTAATGGTAGATTGGTTAATTACCAAAAATTGTAAAAGTGGAACCAGAAATTAAGCCAAATTATTAAACGTTCCAAAATGTAAACATGATTGATCGAATCAGGGCGCCAGCCTTATGTAATAATAGGTAGAAATGGAACATATCAGCCTAATAGAGGAATTAGAATGGTTGCCAAAAAGTTGTTCAATGTCAACCAATATTTTTGACTAGTTGTATATGAAAAGGGCTGCAATTGTTCCAAGTTTCAGTACTGCAGCCTAAATAGAATAGGAGATATAATTTAAAAATACACATTTTCAAGTGAGTTGAAACTTTTCACTTTTTCAGATATAATCATTCTGACACTTTTCTGACACATTAGCATATAATAAAGGATTTTTAGTTTGGGAGTTTCCAAAACATCTTTAGTTTTCCTAATACAAATAGTCAAAGTTTTCCCCAAAAAATTATGCAAATAAGTCATGTTTATTGCTATTACAAAATCAATAAATGAACTTAGAGAAACAAAAATACTTATGATTTTAGAGACATAAACTTTACATATAAGGTGTAAGTTTCATGTAATTTAATAAAAATAAAAGAGTTTGAAGTCGTTTATATTGAAAAATAAATAATTAAAATATAAAGTCTAAGGTGCTGCCATCTGTGGCTGAGGTTGACATCAACCAATTTTCTCCAAATTGGCACCCTTACAGATAGGCTTACGTGTAGTCAATTGTATAAG
>WNGS01008507.1:17002512-17013429 GCA_020271785.1 Procambarus virginalis
GAGTGTGAGCCGAAACGAGGCAGCTTTGGCTGGAAATTTCTCGCTTGGTTCCACAAAAAACACCTTTGTCAACACTGTGGCCAGCACACCTTTGTAACATTTCTATGGTTACTTTTCAATTGCCATTTTCCAACAAGCAGGTATGTGTTACCTTGTTCGGTTTTATATTTAATCAACACCTCAGAGGAGGCACCAAGAAAGTGCATGACCATGTAAAAAAAAAAAAAAAAAAAAAGTGAGGAATGGAGCATGACGGAGCCATCTGCTCATCTTGTTACCAAGATGAATAAGACCTCAACACGACACAAGCTTCGCTGAACACCACTTCACACGATACATTGCCCAAGCGGTTTTGATGATCACAATGATATTACCACCTTTAACTCTACTTCTTCACATATTAACTCTACTTCTTTAAAGTTTGTTTTGGTTCTTCTTCAAAGTGATTTTGACCGTATCGGTTCATCTTCAAAATATTTTTGAAACGAATGGATATATGTGCAGGAAGGTCGACACAGAACTGCTCATTAAATAGAGCAGCCTTTGAACGGTTCCGGAAGACGGGCTGCCTTTGTTCAACAGATGCTGCCACACTTCCTGGCAAGTGCTGCTGTAATCAACTCTTCCTTAAACATCCAGTTCATCACACCTTTTTTGTAGCATACAAGTTGAGCTTAATTACAGTTTTCAAGAGCTTCTCGTGCACTTTAGCTCTCAAACCGTGCACTCTGCTAGCTGTACCTTGCTAGCCGCAACCCTGCTAACTGTACTCATCTGTGTTCATCAAGAGAAGAATAAAAGAGCTCAGAAAACTGCAGAAAACCTATTGGGCCATGCGAGGCAGCTCCTTGTTTACACCCAACTGAACTCACACACACACACTACGAGTAGAAACAACAGGCCGAGGGGGCAAAACAAAGGGGGGCCGGCCGGCCGAGCAGACAGCACGCTGGACACGTGATCCTGTGGTCACGGGTTCGATCCCGGGCGCCGGAGAGAAACGATGGGCAGAGTTTCTTTCACCCTGATGCCCCTGTTACCTAGCAGTAAATAGGTACCTGGGAATTAGTCAGCTGTCACTGGCTGCTTCCTGGGGGTGGAGGCCTGGTCGAGGACCGGGCCGCGGAGGCACTAAAAAGCCCAGAAATCAACTCAAGATAACCCAGCGATCTTCCATCTATTAAGTAACCGAGTGATTCCTTTCATAAATCAACGACTCCAATTTCCAAACAAGTAATTGCCAATGGTCCCATTGTTTAAAGTCATCTCTGGCAATGTTTCTAATGCTTCGTTTTGTATTTTGTGTTTAAATTTTTGAAGCCTTCTTTTATGGCCCATTTGTTGTACCCTTTCATCCATATGTACACATTAGTCATGTCATCCCTTACTCTCCGTCTTTCTAGGAAATATATTTTCTATCTTCATTATCTTTTCATGAGGGAGGTTTCTATCTTATATGTTTTTCATAAGGGAGGTTTCTATCTTATATGTTTTTCATAAGAGAGGTTTCTATCTCCTATATTTTTCATAAGAGAGGTTTCTATCTCCTATATTTTTCATAAGGGAGGTTTCTATCTCCTATATTTTTCATAAGGGAGGTTTCTATCTCCTATATTTTTTAATACGGGAGGTTTCTATCTTCTATATTTTTTAATAAGGGAGGTTTCTATCTTCTATATTTTTAATAAGGGAGGTTTCTATCTTCTATATTTTCATAAGGGAGGTACCTAATTCCTGGAATTAAATTGGCATCCTTCTCTGTCCCAAATCAATGATTTATAACCATTCTACATCCCGGAGACCAACACTGAACTGCCAATCTAAATGGGGGCCTAATACAGGCAAGATACAGCTGAAAAAATATAATAATATGTCAATACTCAGATCAGTCACAACGTAATATCAAAGAACAGATCCCCCAAGAGAACACCCAGTGCATAGATTCGAACCCTCACCAAGGCTTCTGGGGATCCGTTCTATTATATGTCATCGCTAATGCTTCTTTATATGAATCTCAGCATATCCTATTTGTGTTTTTTGTAAATATGTTGATTTTGTCGACTTAAGATTCTTATAATGAATCGCAACTCTCTTTGTCGCGTTCAGGTTCGGCAAGTTCATCATAGTCCAGCTGATATCTGGTAGCTCAGATACAGTTTCATAGATTCAGAACCCTGTAGTTTGCCAGGCTTAAACTGTATCTGTCTCGTTCATTTTAAAAATCTTCTTAATAGGTAATTTGGGTCTTCATTTTAATTGATTTCTCGCTGTATTTTAGTAACATCAGCTAATTTGCAAATATTGCTGCTGTGTCTGAATTGTTACACATATAGTGTACATTCAAGGTCCAGGAGGTGTACATTGTAGGTCCCAGGAGGTGTACATTGTAGGTCCTAGAAGGTGCACATTGTAGGTCCCAGGAGTGAACCCTACGGCACTCCAGTAACAAAGGGTTCCGCCGGGACATAATTCCATTTATTCCGTTTATTCTAACCCTATGTTCCTTTGAAATAACCACGCTGTAATTAATCTAACTAAGGATAACCCCCATCTCCCCTCCTCCCCTATTATGTGCCTCCATAGTTCTAATTGGTCTCCTCGTGTGGTACAGTATCAAAGGCTTTGGCCTTTGATACTGTACCACACGAAGGTAGAGGAGGTCAAGGTAGAGGATGTCACAATCCTTTCCACTATCTATAGATTGAAAGATGATGGATGAGAATAAATATGTTAAAATGAGCAGCTCTTTTTTAAAAACACATTATGAACACTATCTCAATCTATTTTTTTGAGATTTAAAGGAAAGTAAGTCAATCTAAATATAATAGGATTTTGTTATAATTTTATTATAAATTTCTTATAATAGACGTAAAGCTAATTGACCTGATAGTTCATTTCAAGTGAGCTATCTCCTGTTTTAATATCGGCGACACATTTCCTCGACTCTAATGATATATTAAAATGCAAGACA
Source organism: Procambarus virginalis (assembly GCA_020271785.1). Lineage (NCBI taxonomy): Eukaryota > Metazoa > Arthropoda > Malacostraca > Decapoda > Cambaridae > Procambarus > Procambarus virginalis. The sequence continues at coordinate 17,005,484 of WNGS01008507.1, forward strand.
CATACTTACTAAGTTCATCTTTGCATTCTTTGAGGACCCTCGCTTATACCTGACNTTAGATTCTACTCAGATTCACTACTCTATTACTCCCACGATGCAATAAGCCTTTATAGAACTAAAAAAAAAGAGTACCAAAAGTGGCTTACAGGGACTCCTGTACTAGTGTACACATTTGTACCATCAAGCACATAGTTACAACAATACTATCACAACAGGAGGGCGGCCTGGTATATCAATACAATTATTAGACCACGGATAGTTCACCTCACTACACTATGCTATCAATCCTCTCCACGGCATCAACTCCTGATCATCAACTAGTCTACCGACCAATCAGCACGAAGCATCCTCCCCTACCAGGATAAACGGTCTGCATTTCATTACACACAAACAAGGTAGTTTGGGACAATTAAAACACAGTAGCGTTACATACGAGAAAATCAAGTTGGAGCAATGCAATGGGATTTAACTCTCGTCCCGCGTAACCCAAGCCCCGAGCCAGTTATGACTGTGTCCTAGGATCTTCAGAAAGATCTTTTTGAGTTACTAGCGCAGTGGTCAGCGCAATCACATGACAACCGCATAGTCTTTGAGGCGGCGATTCCCGCCCAGGATGGTAACGTTTGGGCACGTTTCTTTACCCCTGATGCGCCTGTTCACACAGCAGTACACAGCCCCCCCCTGGGAGTTAGGCAACTGTAATGTTACAGATTTAACCACATTTAGACACATGAGGTAAAAGTGCATGTATCTAAACGTGTGTGTATATAGTTAAACGTACACATATGTGTGTGTATATAGTTAAACGTACACATATGTGTGTGTATATAGTTAAACGTACACATATGTGTGTGTATATAGTTAAACGTACACATATGTGTGTGTATATAGTTAAACGTACACATATGTGTGTGTGTGTAAACGTGTGCATATATGTGTGTCAATGAGTTAGTTTAGTTCATTTATTATGCACCCCATACCCATCCCGTGGGCGGTAGTGGAAAGGGTTACAGAGGCACATAATGGGCTCAGGGACTGAGTGGGTGTATGTATATGTACGTATGCCTGTGTATGAAGCTAAACAACAGTGTGGTGTATTTTGTCGTATACTTTACCTAAGGCCAAAAAATTGTCGTGCTGGACAATGGCAGCGGCTGACGTAATGACATAATGTCCCGTTTCTGTTCGTAGGTCCTCTGGTAGGTTAGGATAAGGCACCTCAGTACGACAGTTTCTTGACGTTGGGAACGCTGGCCAGAACGGGCTGTATAAACGTGTGTGTGTATAGACGTGTGTATGGACGTGTGCGTGTGTATGGACGTGTGCGTGTATGGACGTGTGCGTGTGTATGGACGTGTGCGTGTGTATGGACGTGTGCGTGTGTATGGACGTGTGCGTGTGTATGGACGTGTGCGTGTGTATGGACGTGTGTGTGTGTATGGACGTGTGCGTGTGTATAGACGTGTGCGTGTGTATGGACGTGTGTGTGTGTATGGACGTGTGTGTGTGTATGGACGTGTGCGTGTATATGGACGTGTGCGTGTGTATGGATGTGTGCGTGTGTATGGACGTGTGCGTGTGTATGGACGTGTGCGTGTGTATGGACGTGTGCGTGTGTATGGACGTGTGTGTGTGTATAGACGTGTGCGTGTGTATGGACGTGTGCGTGTATATGGACGTGTGCGTGTGTATGGACGTGTGCGTGTGTATGGACGTGTGCGTGTGTATGGACGTGTGCGTGTGTATGGACGTGTGCGTGTGTATGGACGTGTGCGTGTGTATAGACGTGTGCGTGTGTATGGACGTGTGGTGTGTATGGACGTGTGCGTGTGTATGGACGTGTGTGCGTGTGTATGGACGTGTGTGTGTATGGACGTGTGCGTGTGTATGGACGTGTGTGTGTGTGTGTGTGTGTGTGTGTGTGTGTGTGTGTGTGTGTGTATGGACGTGTGCGTGTGTATGGACGTGTGCGTGTGTATGGACGTGTGTGCGTGTGTATGGACGTGTGTGCGTGTGTATAGACGTGTGTACGTGTGTGCGTGTGTATGGACGTGTGTGTGTGTGTGTATGGACGTGTGTGCGTGTGTATGGACGTGTGTATGGACGTGTGTATGGACGTGTGTGCGTGTGTATGGACGTGTGTGCGTGTGTATGGACGTGTGCGTGTGTATGGACGTGTGCGTGTGTATGGACGTGTGCGTGTGTATGGACGTGTGTGCGTGTGTATGGACGTGTGTGCGTGTGTATGGACGTGTGTGCGTGTGTATGGACGTGTGTGCGTGTGTATGGACGTGTGTGCGTGTGTATGGACGTGTGTGCGTGTGTATGGACGTGTGTGCGTGTGTATGGACGTGTGTGCGTGTGTATAAACGTGTGCGTGTGTATGGACGTGTGCGTGTGTATGGACGTGTGTGCGTGTGTATGGACGTGTGCGTGTGTATGGACGTGTGTGCGTGTGTATGGACATGTGCGTGTGTATGGACGTGTGTGCGTGTGTATGGACGTGTGTGCGTGTGTATGGACGTGTGTGCGTGTGTATGGACATGTGCGTGTGTATGGACGTGTGTGCGTGTGTATGGACGTGTGTGCGTGTGTATGGACGTGTGTGCGTGTGTATGGACGTGTGTGCGTGTGTATGGACGTGTGTGCGTGTGTATGGACATGTGCGTGTGTATGGACGTGTGTGCGTGTGTATGGACGTGTGTGCGTGTGTATGGACGTGTGTGTGTGTATGGACGTGTGTATGGACGTGTGTGCGTGTGTATGGACGTGTGTGCGTGTGTATGGACGTGTGCGTGTGTATGGACGTGTGTGCGTGTGTATGGACGTGTGTGTGTGTGTATGGACGTGTGTGCGTGTGTATGGACGTGTGTGCGTGTGTATGGACGTGTGTGCGTGTGTATGGACGTGTGTGCGTGTGTATGGACGTGTGTGCGTGTGTATGGACGTGTGTATGGACGTGTGTGCGTGTGTATGGACGTGTGTGCGTGTGTATGGACGTGTGTGCGTGTGTATGGACGTGTGCGTGTGTATGGACGTGTGCGTGTGTATGGACGTGTGCGTGTGTATGGACGTGTGTGCGTGTGTATGGACGTGTGTGCGTGTATGGACGTGTGTATGGACGTGTGTATGGACGTGTGTGCGTGTGTATGGACGTGTGTGCGTGTGTATGGACGTGTGTATGGACGTGTGTGCGTGTGTATGGACGTGTGCGTGTGTATGGACGTGTGTAGTATGCGGATGACGAAAGTTTCGTAACTTCTAAGAAAATTGCATAAAAGGCCTTTTTTCCTGGTCCCCTTAGGGGATATGAGAGGAGGAAAAACTAATTAAAGCCGGTGCATTTCGTGAATAGGCCTATAGGCGCGATCAATATGGTAAAAACGGAACTCAAGCGCTTCTCCCACCCCCCATTACCTCCCCTCTCTCCCTCCCCCTTCTCCCACAAACCTATTCCACGCCCCCTATCTATTTTGAGGACCAATTTTTTGCCTCTCGTCTTTGCTGTCTCGCGAGTCGAGAAGGTCTTCGTTTGCCTAAAGATTTCATCAAAATGTGTGTAATGTTCCGGTGGTCTTTCTCCTATTTCTGGACAGGGAGAAATAGGTAAGTTCTATTTCTACTGCTATGTCTAGAGAGAAATTGGCGTCCCAGGTTTTTTTGCGTCGGTAGTGGTGACAAGCACGAAAACCAGAGAGAGGGGATGAAAGCTAGTGAATGAATATAATGGCGCGCAGAGGGAGTGGGGCGGCTCTGGCAGGGAAGGAGAAGGGAGGGAAGGTGAGGGGAAGGGAGGCATGGGGGAGGGGAGGAAAGGGAGAGGAGGAAGGGGAGAGGATAGGGAAGGAGGGGAGAAGTTTCGCGCGCGTCACCTCTGTCTCCTGTTTATCAATCATTTCATTATGGTTCGGTTGCGTGGTGTTAGGTCTCCAGGTCTCCCTCTGCTGTGCCGGGCAACCCAAACATGGATCTTCAAGCCTATAACATTTACTACCTTAATATCTATATATTTTCTATCATTTTTATCCTCAAATTTAGGGTTTTAATCTTCGCAGGTCCCCGTAGGCCTATGGGGTCGTGGTTGTATTCACTTGGAGGGGAGGGGAATATGCCTATTTGATTGGATTTGCCTAGTGTAATTAAATATGGAAATTAGGTTTGATATCAAAGAGAGACTTGTCACATTTTGCATACTCTTCAATTGCGAATTAAATGGTAATTTTAAGTCTTTAATGATACTGCAACTTGTACATTCCGCCATCTTGTGGCACCTTATGAAGACGTCTCCTCCCTTCAGACGGCAACTCAAATCCAAAAATAATATCGTCTTTAAAGTTGGAATATTAAAAATACTTTAATTATGTTTTGTTCCGCTGAAAATTTAAATTTTGTGGACCCAAAGTTTTAGCGAACAGTTAACAGTGTAATAAATTCGAAATTCAAACAGAATTTGAGATTGCTAATATGAATAAAAATTAAGAATACAATTAGAGGTTGAGCGACTAGACCCCATCGTCCACTACAACACAAGAGAAGAACACAAATATGAACGAAACACGACGACAGAACATTGTGTTATCTCTTTATCCTGATGTTCCCTGGGCTGCCCTCACCCGCTACCACCCCCTTCCCTCACCTCTCACCCCTCACCTCTCCTTACTCCTTCCCCTCTCCTCTCACTCCCTCCCCTCCTGTTTGTTTTGTGGGGCTGGATAGATTCAAGGAGCTGGAGAGGTGCAGGTGAAGGAGAAAGTTTTGGAAATGTAGAATATTGAGAGAGAGAGAGATGCGAGAGGAGGCGGACTGTCCGCCATACTGACACTATGTGTATGTGTGTGTGTGTGTGTGTGTGTGTGTGTGTGTGTGGGTGTGTGTGGTGTGTGTTGTGTGTGTGTACTCACCTATTTGTGCTTGCGGGGGTTGAGCTTTGGCTCTTTGGTCCCGCCTCTCAACTGTCAATCAACCGGTGTACAGATTCCCGAGCCTACTGGGCTCTATCATATCTACCCTTGAAACTGTGTATGGAGTCAGCCTCCACCACATCACTGCCTAATGCATTCCATCCGTTAACTACTCTGACACTGAAAAAGTTCCTTCTAACGTCTCTGTGGCTCATGTGGGTACTCAGTTTCCACCTGTGTCCCCTTGTTCGCGTCCCCCAGTGTTGAATAGTTTGTCCTTGTCTACCCGGTCGATTCCTCTGAGGATTTTGTAGGTTGTGATCATATCTCCCCTTACTCTTCTGTCTTCCAGTGTCGTAAGGTGCATTTCCCGCAGCCTTTCCTCGTAACTCATGCCTCTTAGTTCTGGGACTAGTCTAGTGGCATACCTTTGGACTTTTTCCAGCTTCGTCTTGTGCTTGACAAGGTACGGGCTCCATGCTGGGGCTGCATACTCCAGGATTGGTCTTACATATGTGGTGTACAAGATTCTGAATGATTCCTTACACAGGTTCCTGAACGCTGTTCTGATGTTAGCCAGCCTCGCATATGCCGCAGATGTTATCCTTTTTATGTGGGCTTCAGGAGACAGGTTTGGTGTGATATCAACTCCTAGATCTTTCTCTCTGTCCGTTCATTAAGTACTTCATCTCCTATTCTGTATCCTGTGTCTGGCGTCCTGTTTCCACTGCCTAGTTTCATTACTTTGCATTTACGGGTTGAACTTCAACAGCCATTTGTTGGACCATTCACTCAGTCTGTCTAGGTCGTCTTGTAGCCTCCTACTATCGTCCTCAGTTTCAATCCTCCTCATAATTTTGCATCATCGGCAAACAGTGAGAGAACGATTCTATACCCTCTGGGAGATCATTTACATATATCAGAAACAGTATAGGTCCAAGGACTGACCCCTGCGGGACTCCACTTGTAACGTCTCGCCAATGTGAGACCTCACCCCTCACACTGACTCTTTGTCTCCTATTGCTTAGGTACTCCGTATCCAACGGAGTACCTTCCCTTTCACTCCAGCCTGCATCTCGAGCTTTTTCACTAGCCTCTTGTGTGGCACTGTATCAAAGGCTTTCTGACAATCCAAAATATGCAGTCTGCCCACCCTTCTCTTTCTGCCTTATTTTGTTGCCTGGTCGTAGAATGTGTATGTGTTGTGTGTGTGTGTGTGTGTGTGTGTGTGTGAGTGTGTGTGTGTGTGTGTGGTGTGTGTGTGTGTGGTGTGTGTGTGTGTGTGTGTGTGTGTGTGTGTGTGAGAGTGTGTGTGTGGTGTGTGTGTGTGTGTGTGTGTGTGTGTGGTGTGTGTGTTGTGTGTGAGTGTGTGTGTGTGGTGTTGTGTGTGTGTGTGTGGTGTGTTGTGTGTGGTGTGTGTTGTGTGTGTGTGTGGTGTGTGTGTGTGTGTATTGGGTATCTGATGATTTGATTGATTGTTTCCGCCGAAGGTGGCTAGTTTATTGTTGGCCCCCTACTTATTCTGTGAGCGGTAGCGCAAAAGCATTACAGAGGGCACAAAAGGTTTTATCAGACCTCATCTTAGATTATTACATTAACAATTACATCTATCATTCCACCTTATAGTTACAATGTCAGCTAGTTACAGAGTAAGTGCTATTTCAAGAGCTACATATTTCAGTAAGTCATCATACATTAATGGTAGGTCTTATCGCTAATACATAATAGTTTGACCACTGGGGATATTACAGAGTCATAGGGGAGCTTCTGTTTAGTATTAGTCCTCACAATACACTACTTGTTTCTGAATCTCATAGTCGTTCATCTACTGGAAGCGAAATGTGGATACAGTGCAAGGATTCAGGTAATTTCCCATAGTAATAAGATAGGTTGCCATATACAGAGTGAGCTTAGATCTATCTCTAAATGGCTCAATTTTACTACACTCCAAGATATAGTGTTTCGAGCGTATGTCCCTGTCTTTGTCCACACACTTTACACTTTACTTCATCTAGATCCCTATACAAGCCGAACTGCCAGAGATACTTGTAGCCAAGTCTTATACGAGCTGTGACAACATCTGTTAGTCTACTGACTTTGTTACTGCCCCATACACATGTTTTTACTTCACACATTTCATTGTGATGAACAATGGACCTGCTAGTTCCAGTTTGCACTGTTCTACTTTCTTCAAATTCATCCAGGAGTTCTCGTCTAATGACATTTTTAAGGGACCTATTTGATAACTCATTTGGTATCTAGTCTCTTCTTTCCTTCTTTATCTATCTAGTCTCTATCTTTACAGTCTCCGTGGTGTAGTGGTAAGACACTCGCCTGGCGTTCCCGAGCGCTTTGTCATGGGTTCGTATCCTGGCCGGGAGGATTTACTGGGTGCAAATCCTTAACTGTAGCCTCTGTTTAACTCAATAGTAAAATGTGTACTTGGTTGTAACAACGATTCTTCGCGGCGGGATCGGTATTCCAGGGACCTGCCCGAAACACTACGCGTACTAGTGGCTGTACAAGAATGTAACAACTATTGGACATATATCAAAAAAAAAAAAAATCTAAACTCAGCTTGCTTTCTCTTGTCAAGGAGCTGCGAGTGTTTGTCAGGTTTGTCTCGTGTATTTCAACCATAAGTGTGTCTATACAATAGATACGTGTAGCATTCACACATGTACACTCAGATGCTTGTGTACATGTTCTGATGCTCTGTTGAATTTTTTTAGGGGGGAGGGGGGGGGGAGAAAGGGAACTATCAGGGGGGACAGCGCCAAGCCATTACAACTATATAGCACTGGGAAGGATCAGGATAAGGATTTTGGGATGGGACGGGTGGAAGGAATGGTGCCCAACCACTTTGACAGTAGGGAATGGACGCCGACCCTGCATGAGGCGAGACCGTCCCTCTACCGTTCAGCCAAGTGGTTGGGTGGGGGGGGGGGAGAGTTGGCGAGGGAGGGAAAGGGGTGGTCTGGTCTGTACTTCAACTTGGAATTTTGCATTGTGGGGCAAGGTTTTCATCTGGTAGATCCAAGCTCT
>WNGS01008508.1:0-11704 GCA_020271785.1 Procambarus virginalis
TAGTACAGGCTTACAAGACTTAGGGTGAGTAGGTTTGGGCTTAGGAGGTTCTAAGTTACCTTTAGATTGGGACTTACCACATTTTCCTATGGTATGTCCATAGAGTCGACAATACCTGCAGTACAGTTGAGTGGTACCTTGATCTGGGCTCGCTTTCTCGTAACTGTACCAAGACTTCTTACTGGTAGGTTCTGGTGTCAGCCGGTGGATAAGAAGGCTGTAAGTGTCAGCTGACGTTGCGCGCAACTTCACCAAATCGGTCTCTTTTCTTTGTCTGCTAAGTATAGTCGGACAGGAGGAGGTACACGTCTCAAAAATTCTTCTTCAACCAGTATGAGGTTGACAAGCTCTGGAAAAGTAGAGACCTGTGCTGCCTCCAGGCCTTTCATGAAATATCTCCGTTTGGTGTTAGCAAATTCTAAGAAGGTGGTGGTACTTGCCTTTACGTAGTCTCGGAATTTTCGTCGGTAGCTTTCGGTGGAGAGAAGGTAGGCGTCCAACACAGCTTGCTTCAGGGTGGTGTAGTCGTTTTTCCGATGCCAAAGTGCTGAGTGTGACTGCTGCTCTACCTGTTAAATGTACTCGGAGAAGGGTAGCCCATTGATAGTCAGGCCAATTAAGTTGATTAGCAAGGGTCTCAAAAGTAGTGAAGAAAAGATCCAACCTCCAGTTCTATGAACGGGGGCATTAACTTACTTGCATGGGAGACATTGAAACTGGGAGGAAGACTAGCTGCAGCTTGCTGGAGTTGAGCTTGGTGTGCAGCGTCCCTCGTGAGTTCTCGATCACGACATTCTAGAACTGTTTCTGCCTTCCGTTTGTCGTGTTCTCGTTGTATCTCGAGTCGCTCTTTGTATAAGGCCAATTCACGTTCACTTTCTTCTTTCTTCAGTGCGGCCTCTTCTTTCTTGAGGTTGAAGCTCGCGTTCTCGCTCTTCCCTTCTGATGGCAGCTGCTTCCTGTTGTTTGCTGTATGGCGGCTTGTTGTTGTTGTAGGGCGGCTTGTTGTGTTGTAGGGCGGCTTGCTGTTGCTCCTTCTCCAGCTTTGCGAGCTCTATTTTGAGTTTTATTGCCGTCAAATCATGCTTCTCTGAAATTGTATGTTGTTCGTGAGTATCAGAATCTATCTTCCCTTCATCCAAAGATAATCTAAAATTATATTATGTATGGCATACTTGTTGGCGTCAGGAGGAACTTCTAATTGATACTCCTGTGCAAGATTTCTCAATTCGACCCTCTTAGCATGACGTAAGTTCCCTATTTCACTTTCTGGATCTGCCTTGAAAGCCTGGATACGAAACATTGTAAAAAATGGCAAATAAATGAGACACGAATATACTGTGAGAATATGGTGAATGTCAGAAACAGGAAACGTGGCAACTGTTACCTATCCTCTGGAATTATTAATAATTAAAGTTAATTCAAGGTGGTAAATGATTAAGGTCGCAGGAAATCTTGTACCCGGTACTCACTGTGGGAGGATAAAGGCAAAAGAAATTCTTACTAATTAGTTGAAACTGAGATTAAAAAGACAAGTGAAACACTAAATGGTTCCTAACTAAATGAGGGTAGTCTAAAAATGTAGTCATACCTTGTAGTCACTATAGAACATAAGCAAGGTACCCACTGAAATTGAATATGGTATTTACAGAATTAGCGAATTTCGTGCTCAAAAGAAGGAAAGCTAATTCCCTACCTTGAGTAAAAACCATCAATTCTGACCAACGACTAGGGGTGCGAATGTCAACATTTTTTTTTTTTTTTTTATTTATATTTTTACATGCAAGCATGCTTATAAGTACAATAAAACAATACAAACGCAAACAACAGAACGTGCAAAAACAGAAAGGACATAAAACAAAAAACGCCGGCCGGAAGGGCCGATCACACAATAACAATAAGTACAAAACAAATTACAATAAGCACAAAACAAATTATAACAATTACAGAAGCAAACTACAACAATAAATAGCAACAAATGACAACAATAGAGCCACACATAGCTGAAAACAAAACCAGAATCGATACCAAAACATGTAATAAACAGAACAAGGCTACCAGCACCGCAAAAACACACGGAGAGGCACCAACATAAAACGTAAAAGAACAATAATAAGAACAATAATAAGAACAAATATAATAAGAAAGGAAAAAAGGAAACATGACAAAGCATACACCAGACCGAGCCCCTCCAACAGCCTGAAGGGCACTCAGCACCACACAAACATACACACAAAACACAAAACACAAAACATTACATATAATCACTCGGTCTTGCGGAATTTCCCCAGGACAAAATGACCAGGGAGATACTTTCAGGGAACTTCTTATGAGGATATTTTCCTTTATAGACCTCCCAAATCATATACTCCTGCATGGTGGGGGGATTACCCCCCAGCGCCCGCGGGCCCGACATAAACTCCGGAACCACCAGATCAGGCGGAAGCGGCCAGTCTCGAAGTTCAAAAGGACAAGTCGCATAACGAGGCTGGGAGCGCGCGCCACGCCCCCTGACGTAGCAGATGACACCGATGAATCGGACGCGGGCTGACGAGACGGTCGCGCCGCCGGAAGCACAGGAGCAGGGGATAAGCGACGAGAAGGCAATACCTCCACCGAGATCACAGGGGACACTGAAGAAAATGTCGTAGATGGAAGAGTCGTCAAAACCGCAGACGATGAAACAGGGACCGATGCAGTCATCACAGAATCACCAGAACGAGCAGTCTTTTTCAACAGCATCACCAGGCCACCCCGCTCACTACGGACGTCAGCAGGGGTCACCACCCCCCACGAAGAACCGGATCCATCCGAGGCAGGCGATGCTCCCGAAGCAGGAACCGCAGACACGAGATCGGAAGTGGAAGCCGAAATACCGGCACATTCATCCTCTGGCAAATGTACCTCCGCCGTCACCGTAGTACGCAACGCAACTGTAGCCACCCCTCCGTCGCCGGCAGACTCACATGCGTCGAAATCACCAACGTCTACCCATGCAGGCGACGCACGCCGGGAACGCTTAGGCTCGGGCCGCAGATCATCAGAGCCGGAGGCCGACTCAGACATACGCTCAACACAAGCCGGCCGAAACGACGCACGCCGCAATACTGCAGCATCCTCCACCACATGGGGTACCAGGCCAGACACAGAAGGAAGCGCCGAATCCACCCCAGCACCCAGTACAGCCGGAGCAAACGTCGAGGGTGCAGGGACAGGGTCAGATGCATGCAGAGGAAGACGGGGGAGTCGTAGACTGAAGAACTCCAGAGTCACTAGGCGGAGCAGGACGATCACCAGGCGATGACACAACCTCCGGAGGAGAATCCACCACCATAGAGGGCGCACCAGGCGACACAGGGGCATATCCGCGGCGGGAGAGGCGTCTACATCCACAGAATCCTCCTCCACAGGAAGCGGAGGAAAATCCTCCTCACTGAATAGGTTCACGGGAGCAACGGCCGGCGCAGAACAAGCAGCAGCCTGATGGCCCAACAGCCCACAACGATAACACGTCCGAGGCTGTCGGGCGTAAAACACGCGAACTGTGTACCCCATCAGGCGCACAGAGGACGGAATATCCTCCCGGAGCCTCATGCCCAGGGTACGAATGTTCGTCCTCACACCTTTCAGGGTGCTTGAAGTGACCACGTTCACCCGTACACTAACCACCGCTCCAAAACGGCCGAAGTACCGCCTTAGCAGGCCCTCCGGAAACTCCAATGGAGCTCCATGCACGCTAACGTATGTGAGGGCACCACTCCTATCAGAGATAGAAACCGTGCCCCACCATCCGGCAGGGGTAATGTCCGCCCCTCGTAACGACGTAGAAATTCGCGATAAGCCAACTCCTCAGTGAACTTCACGATCACTCGACGAGCTGTCACCAGCTCGACTCCGTAAATGTCAAGCACAGGAACATGCAGCATCTCACACACTTGCGCCATCTCCGGGTACCCAGCCCGGCTGGAAAATTCAAATCCCACAGACTGAGCCCGCAGTATAGGTGGAAGGGGGACCCCCATCGTCAACGCCACGTCAACACAGGCAGGCAGACACACCTGCCCCCAACCGGCCAATTATGGAAACACTCCCACAGCCGGAGCGCCGCGCACACACGTCCGACCCCTACCGAAGCTCGGGCCGGTCTCCCTGCCGAGTCACTATAGAACATAAGCAAGGTACCCACTGAAATTGAATATGGTACTTACAGAATTAGCGACTTTCGTGCTCAAAAGAAAGAAAGCTAATTCCCTACCTTGAGTAAGGACCATCGATTCTGACCGACGAGTAGGGGTGCGAGTGTCAACTGGTGACGAGAACTATCGGCGAGGTCCCAACTCGCTAATAAAAGTTCGTCCCAGAGGAACTTTGGCCCTCTATTTCCTCCTAGAGTCGGATTGCAGAAATTAGGTGCTATTGACCTGGAGACAGACCACAGTACCAGGGTACCTATGTGATAATCTGTCAAAAATGTGAGAAATATCTGAGGGACAAAAGATGTTAAACACGGGTAATAACACGGAAGGGGGAGACGACCAATTAAGAGTATGACTGAGGCCTACAGTCACCACGTAATCCAAAGTTGTCTCACACTCACCGTATGCTACTCCCGTAATGCACAATATACACAGCACCAAATAATAAAATGATTAGTATAAATATTGAAAGCAAGGGAATGAAAGCCAAGTACGCTTACCACAATTACCAATACCTGAGTGAAGCTCCTAGGACAGGCCCCCAATTATATGTGACGGTAAAGTAGTGGAGTATGGTGTTCGGCAGTCTTCCACTGGCAGATGTTAATGCCAGGTCACACATAAAATAAAAAAAGGTAAAAAAATGGACAAAAAAAGAATGACTGCTTGTTTGATAATCTGTGGTAAGGTAAGGGAAGAGACATGAAACACAATAATAAACAATGATATTTATTAACACTAAAAAACAAATTGAAATAAAGGCAATACCTTGGCTTAAGGGTGCAAGACAACAAGTGGAAAAATAACTGAACATAAAAATGAATTACGTTAAAGGGAGGAGAAATGACATACAATAATAAGTAAAATAATAATAGTGCTGGGAATATATGCGCCAGCTATAAGCCTCTATTTGATCACACGAGGTGAGTCAACTAGGTGTTCATAGCGTGAGAGCACGAGATATTCTGGCTGGAGAACTGCTGGGCGGTCCTGACATTGCCTTGGCGAGGAATGTGATTGGCGTAGGACTGAAGTGGTGTGTTCTCGAACGGCCAACGAGAATGCAGGATGACCAGTAACAGGTAGTTTGGTTGGGACTGTAGCAGTTGAAGTGGTCGTAGCGCCACCATGTGTGCAGGAGTGGGGGGAGGAGGGAGTTGCAGGTGCGTGTGGCTGTCTTGATATATACGTTTAAGCCACTTTAAAACGTATCTTGAATATTGTTGAGATCGTGACGAAGGAAGGAAGAGCAGGCTAAATCTCTTGGAAGAGATAATCGTCACAGTATATATATGTGTACATTCTCTTGCTGGTAGTGTAACATTATATTGTAAGATTTAATCTACTTGAGGAGGTTGATAATATTAGGTGATAATACCAAGAGATAGGATACCACTTAGCAAGCTGAGGATAGAGTTCTGATGGTGTTGGGGTGCAACCTGATTATAATAATATAGAGTATAGGATTCATTATTATTATATGTATGCATGTATTGTATATGTACTTCGTCCAGTAAATGTATTCAAATTTGCTGGTGTTTGCACTAGTCCTAGTGAGGCTTCCCAGGAAATAGTAAAGAAGGAGAGAGAGCAAGAAACAGGAACCACTGCTGTGGACAGGGTAAGACGGAAGTCTAGTAAGACAAAGGGGATTGAGGAGGTCATATCCCATAAGGAGAGAGTGGGGAGTCACAGCGGCTCGAGTGAGTGTGTGCACGTGACAACGAGGCTGAGTGCTGGAGCCGCATCCCCTAAACGTGTGACGTTGAGCCCCTCTCCTAGAGCCTGAAGCGCCTGGTGTGATCTCCTAATGGAATACAAGCATTTGTCGAGTTGTGGGTTGGGTGGTCCGTCAGCGATAACACCACCAATCCACAACCACGACAGTCCTCCATCCTAACGAAAGCAACGTTCCCACGCTGCTTAGGGCGTTTGCAATCCCGTGCGAAATGTCTATATCCTCCACAGTTGTAGCACCGGACCCTTCTTGGCGGTGACTTTCCACCACCGCTCACCCTGGCAACGCCTCCAGAGACCGTCGCTCCGTGGATCTTCCTCGCTCCTTCCGCTGTCTCCCTCGTAGCATCCCTCGGCACAACAACAGATCCGACACTCTCAGCTAAGGGCTTCTTGACTGGTTCCACAGAACTTTTCAGTCCCCTACCGTCTCCACTCGAGAGGTGGGACTTGGGAGGACTCGTTCCTGTCCTCCATCCGTCTGTCATCCTAAAACCACTCCCATAGCCAGAGTACACCAGCGGCCTGTGCGGTCCCTCTCTATGTGGTCGCAAGGCTTCCTCCAACATGTCGGCTCTGTCAGCAGTAGCCCTCAGGTTTTTTATGTCCACCTCCTTGACTCTAATCCTGATCTCAGGAGAGAGCACGGACATAAATTTTTCCAAGACCATTAGCTGTTTGATGTCCTCAGCTGACTTAGCTCCTTCAACTTTCAACCACTTCAGAAATCTTCTTTCCATGTCCCTCGCCGTCTCTGCATAAGATTTACCTGGCGAACGGGTACATTCTCAGAACCTTTTCCTGTAACATTCTGGAGGCAGCTTAAACGAGTGAAGCACTGCTCTCTTCACTGCATCATAATTGGTGCATTCCTTGAGGTCAAACATGTTGTAAGCCTCGCAAGCTTCACCTGTGAGCCTACCCTGGACCAGCTCCGCCCACTCTGCTCTTGGCCTCTTCTTCAAAGTAGCTACCCTCTCGAAATGGTCAAAGATACCCTCAGCTTCATTAGGCACAAAGACCAGTAAATCGCACTCTCGTACTCGACGGTCCTCCTGCTGTGGGGGTGCGGGTGGGGCTAGCCCTAGTTCAGCCCGCTTCAGTTCAACCTCTCTGTTGGCTTCAATCTCTTGCTGCTTCAGCTTGGCTTCCAGCTCGCGCTCCTCCCATCTCAGCTGTGCTTTTCGTTCTTCACGCTTCAGCTGTGCTTCTTCTCTCCTCAGCTGTGCTTCTTCTCTCCTTAGCTGTGCTTCTTCTCTCCTCAGCTGTGCTTCTTCTCTCCTCAGCTGTGCTTCTCGTTCTTCACGCTTCAGCTGTGGTTCTCGTTCTTCACGCTTCAGCTGTGCTTCTCGTTCTTCACGCTTCAGCTGTGCTTCGTGCTCACGCTCTTCCCTGTGTAGCTGTGCCTCCAGCTGCAGCTTCATCAGCTCCAGCTTGACGCTGCGCCGGCTACCGCTGGATCCCCTACTGCTTCCACCAATGCTTAAATTCTCCCTTGCACTGGCAGGTGTCTGTGGCCGTTCCTCCCTTGAAGCCTCATCTCGGGCCTTGAGCTGTGCCACAATCTCAAGCCTCCTTTCTCCCACTTTGGAGGATCTCAACTGGATTCCAAAGTGGTCAGCTATTATCTGCAGCTGCGCCTTGGTGCAATCCTCCAGCACCTGTTCATCCCTGGAGTCAATAAATCTTGCTACCTTCTCGTCCTCCATACTTGTGCTATGAGCGAATACCTGTTACCTGAACCTAATACCTTTTGACACTATCAAGCACCACAATCGTAATCGTAATCCTGACGAGGTCGCCAATGTCGGGGTGTCTTTCTCTCTAGCCAGTCACCACTAGGTATCAGTAGTGATAAACATTACTTACTGTAGCCCACACGGGTCTGCACTCGATCCTCATGGTGCCACTGTTCACCAGGAGAGTCTCTCAATCTGTCTCCGGCTGGGCTCGTAGCCTAAAGACGAGTGAGAACACGATCACTTCACTTGATCATGTGTCCGCCCCGACAAAGGGCTCTACCGCTCACTATAGGTCACCAACTGGTGTTTATCGTGTCCAGTAACACCTCAGTGGAATAGTAGCAATATAGTAGTGGGCCCCAGGGAATACTAATCAATTTGGTAACAGGTAAGTATATGTTTAAATCACTCACTCTGAGATAGTCTCAATAGCAACAAGGTAATGGAGGGTTGACACAAACACGGCAGTGGTTTTGTAGTTTACTTAAAAGATCAAAGAATCACAACTCTGCATCAACAACATGGCAAAGGAATAAATGAGCAGCCTTCTCTCCACCTCTTCACAATTCTGGAATACTCCGGAATGGCAACACTCCCAGTTGACGTGCGTTCCCACGCTCCACATGCAGTGTTATCGAACGTTTGGGAACTCGCGAGATGCCACGCTCACTCACACTCCTAACTGTTCCTCACACTGCTCACTTCCTCACTATACTCACACGATTGGTTTGAGGTGCCTACTATTCCCTCGTATTCACACTATATCACAACACTGGCATAATCACAGTTAACCACTAGACATGAATATATTATTTATTAACTCCAGTATATATAGTTCACTTATTCAATATTCATAATAACGAGGTAACTCTAGGCACACAGCCTTACACTATTAAATTGTATATATATATATATATATATATATATATATATATATATATATATATATATATATATATATATATATATATATATATATATATATTATAATATATATATATATATATATATATATATATTATATATATATATATATATATATATATATATATATATATATATTTAACCTCTGGCACGAACTTATAATATAAATGACATGTAAATATAAATGCCGTCGTCACAGTAATCTCTTCACCAAACCACAGGTGCAATCACACACCATATATATATCTCCTGAGAGCTCTATAGCATCTCCCTTCACAACTGTCATACTAGAAACATTGACATTGGTGAGCCCTGCTCACGACAAAGAAGGTACTCTAGCTAATCACTAACTAAAGGGGAATGGGAAGGAAAAACTGAATTATCTACTTCCACCATAAATGATGTGGACTCGTCCTCCGTTGAGTTTGAATTGAAGCTCCTGGTCCCGGCTCACGACTTGCTGTAGGGAACACCCCCACACACACTGATGCTCTTCCCAGGACCTCAACTAATACCCAAAAGCGCGTCTTCTCCATATTGCTTCTCTCTGCAGGCTCCGTGCTCCTCCACAACCTCTTGAATGGTTGGAGTCGGTCTCCTGGCCGTCGCCTCCTCCTCACAACTACGTCTGCAGTCCTTACCACGACTGCAGTCGTTCATATTCGCAGCTAGTTTGTTCTTCTTCTTCCTCACGGTGAACTGGCCCAGCCACTACGTCATCACCCGACTGGTGAAACTGTACAGTCGTCCCTGACGTGCATGCTGATGCATGCTTACACTCGTCCACAGACACAAGTAACACTCGCCCTGTAATACTCAGGGAATTTGGAAAAGTACTGTTGAGGGATGAGTATACACGTTATGTTAAAATTGGAAAAAAATTATACTTCAAGTACTGCTAGTCATAAACTTTGATACATTAAGAGTATATTGTGAAACAGAATGATTGAGATTGGCTAAATACAGCATGAACGATGAGTTAATTTGTTTTTGAAACTGCAAAGTTATGATATAGTTGGATGTTGAATAAAGATATAATATATAGCTATCCCTCTACCACCTTCTTGGTTGGTTATTATATAAGAAGATATAATATGAAAGATGAAATAAGATGATAAAGAGAAAGACGAGATATGATAATGGTACAGTTATGATTTAATTCCTTAAATAAGATCGTGGGTGTGTGACGTTTTTATGTGTTATCATGATCATTGAGTAAGGGAATGAAAACATCGCAGATAACTCCATATTATCACTGTTGAAATATTGAATAAAGTAAATTTTAAGGGGGGAAGGAATCATCTTGAGAGCTGTATGGTCCATTAGGTAAGAATGCTTCGTGAATACCTGATCTGCATTGGTAGGTAAGCACTAATAGGTAAGTAATTTCGCTCATCCACGTTCACTAGCATTCTGGGTCATCCAGTCTTACACCACCCTCCTGACAGCCGCACGCATGCTCTCTCGCTCTACTGTTCCTGCCGATGACCCTCTGTACTCTTGTCTCACATCCTCTCAGGATGTCTCGTCACTCTCCCGAAAATGGGGACAATTTAATTATTGCAAATTTGAGAGTAAACACAAAACATGAAGCTTATATACCTTAGTTGGACGGTCGAGATAGATTGAATTAGTAATATTGATAAGACATAAGTACACTAGAAGAGCCACAAGATGATTCAACTTTAGATGTAAGAGATCTGTGATGGACTATATGAAACGAAACAGAATAACTGTATCTATATTGTACTGCTTAAAGCTGACTTAAATTGATTAATACAGCATAAAACAGTAATGTTATGATATGGAAAAGATTTACTGTGGAATAAGTTAATATTAATAATGCTGTGTTTGAAAGACTTTGACAAAAGTAGAAAGATTAACTAAGTTACGACAGATAGAGATAAGATCATAAAAAGAAAAGATAATAATAGCGGGGAAGTGCAGTTTACTTTACTGGGACCGATTTATATAGGTCTACCTGAATATAGTGAGGGGATGGGAGTCTAGTGTTAGATCTGAGGTCTATAACTTATCATGCTAGTCATGCGAAATGAAAGATCTTGAGGAACATGTTGGAAATCACAGATATGTAAGTGCATCAGCCCGTCCTCCAAAAATGGGGAGGTAATGTACACACTCCATAAGTGCAATTATGTACTATGTATGACAGTCAAGAATTGTACTAATTTACACTTAGTATTAAATCGTACTGTCAATATATTGTGAATATTTCTTTTACCTAAAAAGTTGAATAGAAAACCACGACCTAACCTAACCGTCTTAGTTTGTGAGATAAGCATTTATTGCATCTTAATTATAACTACTACTTAACCTATAGCTATATTAATATTACAGTTTTTAAAACAAATAAAACAAAACTTAATATTTCAATAATTGTAAAGTAACTCAGGATATTTCCATTTTGTATAAATCTCTATTGTTTAATAAAGTGAAAAAGAAATCCTAATATATAAAACTTGTTTATAGCACTGAACTTTAAAATTTCATCTTAAAATTTTAAGTGTCCTAACAGAAAACTAGGAGAATTAAATCGGGGGAGGGGGATGGGTAAATGTAACAGCCCTATAGTGCAATTATGTAATATGTATAACATCAGGAAATGTCTTATTTACTCTTAGTATTAAAACGTACTGTCAATTCGGAGGATGGTGCAGCGCATAGATAAATAACTGACCTATACACTGGTCATCCATGGGTCAACCTTGAACGCTTTCCCAGTCACAGTCTTTTCTCACACACTAATGGAAAATCTACACATACCATGGAAATAAACACTGAATCTTTTATGCTTAAATAGCAATTTTGAAATATACTGATCAATAAACTTGATAACATTTATGAGTCATAAACACAAAGAAGCATAGATATATAGCATTTACTTGATGCGTAATGCAGATGAAGTAGAAAACAAGGAAAAGATTACTTTAGTTGTTTGAAGCTGAATAATAGCAGGGATCATGAAAGATTGAGTTGGTAATATTTTAGCTCATAAAACACACAAAAAGTTTAACTAATACATACATACCGTTGTGTTAGAGATGTGTTAATACAAAATCATAATGAGGTGATACAGAAAGATTT
>WNGS01008508.1:34605-50195 GCA_020271785.1 Procambarus virginalis
TAATAATAATAATAATAAAAACTAATAATACCACCAATACTACTGCAGCAGGAGAGACAGCTACTCTCCGTCAGTAGTCATGTCACACCAGGCAGACACTAGCCGTCCCTCCCTGTGGGAGAGATCACGACTCATAAAACACCTCAACATTTCACCAGATGAAGGGCCTGGACATCAGCCACATAATGTGGGAGATGTCAAGCAGTTACATAAAACTCTCCAGAACCAAGCAAGTTAATCATTACTATGGAGACTAAGCCCACATCACGGATAAAGTCCTCTTGGTTGAGTCCAGGCCCCGCACACCATTTTGTATGACTCATGCTGAATCACGAAAACTGAGTCACTCATCCTGAGGCACTCATACTGAATCTCACTGACTCACTTTTACAGTCATTTTTATGAGTCAATTATAATAAGCCACACTGAATCATTTATACTAAATCATACAAAGTCACTCCTGCATAGTTACTCATACTGAGTCTCTCTCATGGAATCACTCAATCTGAGTAACTCACTTTGAATCACTTGAATTTAGTCAATCTTACTGACCAACTCCCATTGATTCATTAATGCTGCATTAATACGGCTTCAGCAGGTTGGCGATTCCTTGGGTTTATATCCCTCTAAACACACGGTGAAACTACGACGTTGCTGCAACGTTCTAACAAGTTGTAACACCTTCTAACAAGTTGTAACATCTTCTAGCAAGTTGTAACACCTTCTAACAAGTTGTAACACCTTCTAACAAGTTGTAACACCTTCTAACAAGTTGTAACACCTTCTAACAAGTTGTAACACCTTCTAACAAGTTGTAACACCTTCTAGCAAGTTGTAACACCTTCTAGCAAGTTGTAACACCTTCTAGCAAGTTGTAACACCTTCTAACAAGTTGTAACACCTTCTAACAAGTTGTAACACCTTCTAACAAGTTGTAACACCTTCTAACAAGTTGTAACACCTTCTAACAAGTTGTAACACCTTTTAGCTTTTCCTTATCATACTACAGAAAGACATTAACGTAACTTAAAGTCGTTATTGTAGTAGTCGTAGTTCTTTATTGAATAAATTGTTATTGTTATAGAAGAACGGTCTTTATGTCAATAACTCAACATAATAGTGTATCACATACATATTCTGCATAGTACAAAACTTCATGTAAATTTTAATGAAGGCCTGCTTCTAGTATTTGAACCCGATTCATAGTGCCACACATCAAATTAACATTTGGTGTGAAAACTCTTGGGTTTCCTGTAAGAATGCTTTATCACTAGAGGAACCGGACGACAAAGTGGATAGGGATTTCAACCAAGATTGAAGGCCTGGTGGATTGCTTCCACCCTTCTATGGGCTCTTGCCTAAAGTACATGCTGCTTCCGACTCTTAACGTGTTGGCTAAGCAGACCTTTCTGTTTGAGGTCAAACCTTCAATGTAAGGTGAATAGAAAAATCTCACAAACATTAACTGGCCACTGCATAATGACTGGAACATAAACCGGCGACTACGTCATGACTAGAACATAAACCGGTCACTACATCATGTGTAGAGAGTTCTCATCAGAATAAGTTTGAGTACTGTTAAATTACTAGTTGAAATCAACTTTAAAATTTTTTAATTGAAGTGGACTGAATGATGTAAATGAACTGTATTATATTGATTACTCCTGCTGAGGTTTATCTTCCCACAAGTTGGGGGGTTTATACGTACCTAACCTATATCACCAATGGTGGTTAACAAGAAACAAGAGTATGTGTGTTAGTTCTACGGTTAAATAGGTTAACAATTTATCAAATGCTTAGCTCTAGAGTCGAAATCCCCTGATAATATGCAGTGGTTTCCTTCGGTCACATACAATGAACATCAGTTAAGGGAGTCTTAATGACAACTTGGGAAACCGCAAACAGGCCGAATGGATGTTAATTCTTTATCTGAATGGCACCTGCCAATTAATGTATCAGTAGTAAACATTTACCACTACACAATGTGTATATATATACATGGGAAATGAATTTATTGTAAGAAATGAGTTTACCTGTTCCGGGTGCCCTCCATGTATCCTATCCGGACTACAATAATTATCTATACTACTGACCAGAATTATAGATAATTCTTATTAGTAAACTGGAAACGATACTTCTCAAGTAGCGAAATCGTGGATTGGGTGATCGTGGGAAATATCTGGTGTGTACTGTCAGGGTGTCTCTCTCTAGCCAGTCACAACCAGGTATCAGTAGTGATAAACGTTACTTACTGTAGCCCCCACGGGTCTGCACTCGATCCTCACGGTGCCACTGTTCACCAGGAGAGTCTCTCAGTCTGTCTCCGGCTGGCCTCGTAGCCTAAAGATGAGTGAGAACACGATCACTTCACTTGATCATGTGCCAACCCCGACAAAGGGCTCTACCGCTCACTATAGGTCGCCAACTGGTATTTACCGTGTCCAGTAACACATCAGTGGAATAGTAGTAATATAGCAGAGGCCCCAGGGAATACTAATCAATTTGGTAACAGGTAAGTATATGTTTAAATCACTCACTCTGAGATAGTCTCAATAGCAACAAGGTAATGGAGGGTTGACATAAACATGGCTATGGTTTTGTAGTTTACTTAAAAGATCAAAGAATCACAACTCTGCATCAACAACATGGCAAAGGAATAAATGAGCAGCCTTCTCTCCGCCTCTTCACAATTCTGGAACACTCCGGGAATGGCAACACTCCCAGTTGACGTGCGTTCCCATGCTCCACATGCAGTGTTATTGAACGTTTGGCAACTCGCGAGATGCCACACCCACTCACACTCCTCACTTTCTTTCTATACTCTGTTATGATCTCAGTCTGCAGGAGAAACGAGTCTCCCCCTTGAGAGTTATTCAGCAAGCCTGACCTAACTAGAAGGTCCAGGAAAGTTGGATGTGATAACACAGATGCAAGGTAGTTTGTTAGATTTAAGTAACAGTTTGAGATTATGGGCAATGAACAAGAAAACAGATAAATGACTGGTTAGGAGATGTGGACAAGTTGCTGGAGGCGTGAGGCTCGCTTCGGGAGGGCGATGACCTCACTTGAGGCCAGACATCGTAGAGGGAAGACGCGCTCCATTGTGCTCCCATCAGAAGGAGACCCCTAGCGATATTATCTCCAAGAGAAGAGAAGGTGCAGACGTTCCAGCTGTGGAATCGAGCTGGAGACGTTGTGGTCTCAAGTCCTGGACGGCGAGGAGAGAGTATTAAGCCGCCCAGAGACACATTCATTGGCTGTGGAAACGCCCTGGTCACTCACTGTCAGAGGGAGGAGTGCCCTCGACCAAATAATCTGTGGTAAACACGGTTTAAACCAGTTCATAGTGATTAGTTGTAATTGGTCGTGTGCCCAGCGACAGTAGCAATGTTTATTGTTAAGTTAAACATGTTTTGGTAAGGCAGAAAGCCTGAAATAAGAGAGTAGAGTGGGAGGAGCGCGGAGCGACGTCCGTCTCCTCTGGGCGCTGACGGGCGACTGAAGACCCTCACAGAGTGTGGAGGACCTGTTGATTGTTGATCCTGTTGATTGACGGTTGAGAGGCGGGACCAAAGAGCCAGAGCTCAACCCCGCAAGAACAACTAGGTGAGTACCGCCCGGGCGAGGTGGAGCATGGACCCGCCCTAACGGGGGAGTCCACTCTCACTATATGTAGAAGACAGATAGAGGTTGGAGGCAAAGATATTGTGTGATTAATTTTGTTTATGTGTTAAAGGGGAAACATTTTATTGGAGTGCAAATGGGTTGCAGGTTTGTCCTTTGGGGAAGAAGTTGCTGAGGACTTCGGAGCCAGCACAGAGGGAGTAGTTGATGAGACTCTAAGGCAGTGGAGGAGAGGACCTCGAGCTGTGAGGAGAAGCAGTGAGGAGGAGTGTCACGTGCTTCTGCAGAGGTGGTGAAGCACCACAGTTGTTCGAGGAGACTTTATGGTGCAGCAGCCAGGAGAGCTGTGGAGGACCATAGTGAGAGTAGAGAAGCACCATAATTGTTCAAGGAAACTTCATGGTAGCAGCCTGGAGGAGCTACAGAGGATCCTGGTGGTTAAGCCCGGAAGAACCTGAAGATCAGGGTAGTGAGCTAGATCTAAATGATTACTTGTAGGGAGGCGATAGAGTGTTTGTCATTAGCGTGAAAGACGCAGTGAGAGGTGAGTGATCGTTTGCCATTTTTTTGTACCACAAAGAGTTTATACTGAAGTTTTGAGTTACAGACGTAGGCAGGAGTACCTACAGATATATATATGTATTCTAAGACTGATAGAATGATCGATTGATTCGTTGAGTGGCACGGATCATGTATACTGATACATATATGTATGTTATTGCATTCACATGCTGATTTGCTTTGTACAAGTTTATAGGTATATATATGTGTACATTCTCTTGCTGGTAGTGTAACATTATATTGTAAGACTTAATCTACTTAAGGAGGTTGATAATATTAGGTAATACCAAGAGATAGGATACCACCTAACAAGTTGATGATAAGAGTTCTGATGGTGTTGGAGTGCAACCTGAATGTAATAGTGTAGAGTATAGGATTCATTATTATTATTATATGTGTGTATTGTGTATGTGCTTCGTCCAGTAAATGTATTCAAATTTGCTGGTGTTTGCCCTTGTCCTAGTGAGGCTTCCCAGGAAATAATACAGAACGAGAGTGAGAGAGAGAGAAGCAGGAACCACTGCTGTGGACAGGGTAGGACGGAAATCTAGTGAGTCAAAGGGGATTGAGGAGATCATATCCCATAAGGAGAGAGTGGGGAGTCACAGCGGCTCGAGTGGGTGTGTGCACGTGACAACGAGGCTGCGTGTTGGAGCCGCATCCCCTAAACGTGTGACGTTGAGCCCCTCTCCAAGAGCCAGAAGTGCCTAGTGTGATCTAGTGAAATATAAGCATTTGTCGAGTTGTGGGTTGGGTGGTCTGTCAGCGATAACACTACCACTACTACCGCGACAAAATTGGGGGCCTGTGTCCGGGAGAGTGAACTGACACACCCACACCCTGTCCTAGAGTGGATTTGTACACCCCTTGTCAAAATAGATACACTGTGACCGCAGGTGTATATTCTCTCTCTCGGGAAGACTCACAGGACAAGATGGATAAGGTGCAAGCATTTATGGAATCAGGCAAGCCTGAGGACTTGGAAGGTTGCACGAGGGATCAATTAAAACAGATAGCAGAAAAGTGTGGCATCAGGTTGAAAGCATCTAAAGTGGCTGGGATGAAGGATGAGATCCTTAGGCAGTTAAGAGCCAAAAGCGAAGCGGCAGAGCTAGGAGCCCAGAGAGGAGCTGAAAGTGGAAAGGAGGATGATGGGCAGGATGAAGTGAGATCCCAGGGATCGAGTAGGAGCAGCAAGAGTAGCCGCAGTAGCAGGAGTAGCCAGAATAGGAGCTTGGAGAGATTCCAGTTAGAGCTCCAGATACAGCAACAACGAGAGGACAAGGAGAGACAGTTCCAGCTGGAAAAGATGAAATTAGAACTCCAGATGAAAACTGAGGCAGAGAAAACCAGAATAAGGGAACTGGAGTTGGAACAGGAAAAAGAAAAGGAGAAAGCAAGACTAGAGGTCGAAAAAGAAAAAGAGAGAACAAAACAAATGCAAATAGAAGCGAACAGAACCTTGGCTGAGCAAAGGATCGAACATGGGTTGCCAGAGAGCACCACCCAGGTATCACACTCACCAGATGTTAGGGTTAGGGAGAAGGACATTCCCTTGTTTGTTCCAGAAGAGGCAGAGAGCTTTTTCGAGCACTTTGAAAAGGTGGCCAGCATCAAGGAGTGGCCACAGGAGGAATGGGCCCAGCTGGTCCAGTTAAGATTGACCGGTGCAGCCAGAGAGGCTTACACCCAACTGTCACTAGAAGAGTGCCAGGATTATGCCACAGTAAAGAGCAGCATATTGCGCTCGTTCCAGTTAACCCCAGAAGCTTATAGGAAGCGCTTCAGAGAGATGATCAAAGTTGGAGCATGTACGTTTGCTGAGACAGCAAGGGATCTGGAAAGACGATTCCAGAAGTGGATTGAGGCTGCTGGAGTTGGATCTTACGCTGACCTGAAGCAATTGATGGTCATGGAGAAGTTCTTGGAGATGATGCATCCCGAAACAAAGTTCAAGATCCAAGAAGCAGGGATAAAGGAGGTGAAAGATGCCGCAGATAGGGCGGATATGATTACGGAAGCATATAAGAGCTTGAGGGAGAACAGAGTGAAGAATGAGGTGAGACGCAGCAATGGCAGATCCAGTGGAGCCTGGGGAGGAAGAAATTACGAAAGACCAGAAGAGTCTGGGGTGAGAAGAATTTTGATAAATGGGCGGATAAACGTAAGTACCCTAAAACTCAGAAGAGTAGGTCGCGCACTTCGTCTGAAAGTGAAGATGAAGGAGCTAAACGAGAAACAAATCATTATCCAGGAAATCAAGAGTCCAGTAAAGCCCCACAGAGTGCAGGTAGTGTACCTGGCCCGAGGA
This sequence comes from Procambarus virginalis, assembly GCA_020271785.1. Lineage (NCBI taxonomy): Eukaryota > Metazoa > Arthropoda > Malacostraca > Decapoda > Cambaridae > Procambarus > Procambarus virginalis. The sequence continues at coordinate 41,102 of WNGS01008508.1, forward strand.
ACTCTCATGCGAGTGGACAGAGTCAGAGCCACTCTGGTACATATAGAAGAGACTTTTCCCAGGTGAGGTGTTACAACTGTAACGGATTGGGTCACGTATGCGAGATTGTCGGCAGGGCAAGAGAATTGTGACCCTGGCTATGTGTGACCCCCGAAGTAAATATAATAATGTGTTCCAAGACAAACCACAGAGGATAAACTTAGTGAACGAGAGGTATAGGCCGTTCATAAGTAAAGGTTGGATCAGTATAGGAGGCCAACCTGAGGTAGAAGTTGGTATCTTAAGAGATACCGGAGCTAATCAGAGCTTGATTGCGAGAAGCCTGATTGGGAATGATCGACGGTTAGCTGGCAGGAGAAAGATGAAAGTATATGGGTTATTGTCTGAGAGTGACATGCCCGTTTGTACTGTCCAGCTAAGGTCGGAATATGTGTCGGCAGAGGTGATGTTCGGAGTGTGCCCCGACATACCTGTTCCAGGATTCAAGTGATCCTGGGGAATGACTTGTGCGGGACAAAGGTGTTGCCAGGAGTCATAGCGGAGACTGTGCCAGAGGAGTGCCCAGAAGGCCACGGCACGGGTGGGACACCTGAGAGTGTGAACCTGACTGACATCCGAGGAGATGAGTCAGGAGACCGCCAAGCCATTGAAAACCCTGTCTCGGTAGTGATGAAGGCAGAGGTGGCCGACGAGGAAGACGCTGGAGAAGATGAGACAGTGTCTATTCAGCCGGTAGAAGATATCGACGTAGATATAGCGTGGCTGTTTGATGAAGGTCCAGCTCAGGAAGATGAAGTCTCAGTGAGGCCAAAAGTGAAGATGGCCCAGCCAAAGAAGAATCATGTGAAGAGAGCGAACCTGAGTAGACCCCAGCCTGCTGAAATTAAGGGTCGGAAGGTGAATGCAACTGTGCTGAGCAGAAGTGAGGAAGGATGTGGACATACTGAGGACGGGAGTAGAGCGTCAAGTTGTCCACGAGCACAGAGGCATTTGGATAGTAGAGTTAAGTTGTTTGAGATGTCAGGAGTTGACATGTTTCACAGAAAACGTGGAGGAGAGATAGTGAAGAAGAGTAATAGCCGAGAAAATGGAAGGAGAAGAGACAGTATGTGTGGAGAGATGCTTACGAGCACTCTAGGAGAGGTAAAGCAACATGTACGATCGAGTGCTGTTGGATGTAGTACAGGGCTCGGAGAAACTTTTAGGGAACAAAGAAGAGTTGAAGGAGAAGAAATGGAGTTGTGTAGAGGCGAGAAGTGTGAGAAGAGGATGGTGATACAAGCATGGAGGAGTAGAAGAAAGCCGAGGACTCGATGGAAGTCAAACAGGATGAGGTCTCGGATAAATGAGGAGACAAAAGGGAGGATCGTCGGTGAAGACGAGGGAGTGAAGTATGATGGCAGGAGACGAGAGTATAATGGCAGTATATAGAAGTGTGAAGACGACAGAGGAGGTACTGATAGTAGATGTCTGACTCTGGACGTGAAGAGAAGAAGACAAGGAAACGGAGGGTGGAAACAATAAGTAGAGTGGACCGACGGAGTGCGGGCGTCCAAGGAGGACAGCCTAGCCAAGAGGTGTCAGAGAAGTCAAATCGTTTGTGAGAAGATCATGTTCCTGGCGAGTTGTGAGCCAGTTGTTGCAAGGTGCAACGAAGTAGTTGTAGACTCTGAAGAGTACATAAGCAGATCAACAGGTCGAACCAATCGGTTGGAGACAAGACAGTGTGGTGGCGGATGTATTATCCCGAGCTTTGCAACTGGAATAACTCTCAAAAATAAGGGAAGGGGAGTGTTATGATCTCAGCCTGCAGGAGAAACGAGTCTCCCCCTTGAGAGTTATTCAGCAAGCCTGACCTAACTAGAAGGTCCAGGAAAGATGGATGTGATAACACAGATGCAAGGTAGTTTGTTAGATTTAAATAACAGTTTGAGATTATGGGCAATGAACAAGAATACAGATAAATGACTGGTTAGGAGATGTGGACAAGTTGCTGGAGGCGTGAGGCTCGCTTCGGGAGGGCGATGACCTCACTTGAGGCCAGACAACTTAGGGGGAAGACGCGCTCCATTGTGCTCCCGTCAGAAGGAGACCCCTAGCGATATTATCTCCAAGAGAAGAGAAGGTGCAGACGTTCCAGCTGTGGAATCGAGCTGGAGACGTTGCGGTCTCAAGTCCTGGACGGCGAGGAGAGAGTATTAAGCCGCCCAGAGACATATTCATTGGCTGTGGAAACGCCCTGGTCACTCACTGTCAGAAAGAGGAGTGCCCTCGAACAAATAATCTGTGGTAAGCACGGTTTAAACCAGTTCATAGTGATTAGTTGTAATTGGTCGTGTGCCCAGCGACAGTAGCAATGTTTATTGTTAAGTTAAACATGTTTTGGTAAGGCAGAAAGCCTGAAATAAGAGAGTAGAGTGGGAGGAGCGCGGAGCGACGTCCGTCTCCTCTGGGCGCTGACGGGCGACTGAGTGAGGGGCGGCGGAAGACCCTCACAGAGTGTGGAGGACCGCCTGGGCGAGGTGGAGCATGGACCCGTGCTAACGGGGGAGTCCACTCTCACTATATGTAGAAGACAGATAGAGGTTGGAGGCAAAGATATTGTGTGATTAATTTTGTTTATGTGTTAAAGGGGGGAAACATTCTATTGGAGTGCAAATGGGTTGCAGGTTTGTCCTGTGGGGAAGAAGTTGCTGAGGACTTCGGAGCCAGCACAGAGGGAGTAGTTGATGAGACTCTAAGGCAGTGGAGGAGAGCACCTCGAGCTGTGAGGAGAAGCAGTGAGGAGGAGTGTCACGTGCTTCTGCAGAGGTGGTGAAGCACCACAGTTGTTCGAGGAGACTTTATGGTGCAGCAGCCAGGAGAGCTGTGGAGGACCATAGTGAGAGTAGAGAAGCACCATAATTGTTCAAGGAAACTTCATGGTTAGCAGCCTGGAGGAGCTACAGAGGATCCTGGTGGTTAAGCCCGGAAGAACCTGAAGATCAGGGTAGTGAGCTAGTTCTAAATGATTACTTGTAGGGAGGCGATAGAGTGTTTGTCATTAGCGTGAAAGACGCAGTGAGAGGTGAGTGATCGTTTGCCATTTTTTTGTACCACAAAGAGTTTATACTGAAGTTTTGAGTTACAGACATAGGCAGGAGTACCTACAGATATATATGTGTGTTCTAAGACTAATAGAATGATCGATTGATTCGTTGAGTGGCACGGATCATGTATACTGATACATATATGTATGTTATTGCATTCACATGCTGATTTGCCTTGTACATGTTTATAGGTATATATATGTGTACATTCTCTTGCTGGTAGTGTAACATTATATTGTAAGACCTAATCTACTTGAGGAGGTTGATAATATTAGGTAATACCAAGAGATAGGACACCACCTAACAAGTTGATGATAAGAGTTCTGATGGTATTGGAGTGCAACCTGAATGTAATAGTGTAGAGTATAGAATTCATTATTATTATTATATGTGTGTGTATTGTGTATGTGCTTCGTCCAGTAAATGTATTCAAATTTGCTGGTGTTTGCCCTTGTCCTAGTGAGGCTTCCCAGGAAATAATACAGAACGAGAGTGAGAGAGAGAGAAGCAGGAACCACTGCTGTGGATAGGGTAAGACGGAGATCTAGTGAGTCAAAGCGGATTGAGGAGATCATATCCCATAAGGAGAGAGTGGGGAGTCACAGCGGCTCGAGTGGGTGTGTGCACGTGACAACGAGGCTGCGTGTTGGAGCCGCATCCCCTAAACGTGTGACGTTGAGCCCCTCTCCAAGAGCCAGAAGTGCCTAGTGTGATCTAGTGAAATATAAGCATTTGTCGAGTTGTGGGTTGGGTGGTCTGTCAGCGATAACACTACCACCACAACCGCGACAGCTCACACTATTGGCGTGAGGAGCCTATTATTCCCTCGTATGCACAGTATATCACAACACTGGCATAATCACAGTTAACCACTAGACATATGAATATATAATTTAATTAATACAGTATATATAGTTCACTTTATCAATATTCATAATAACGAGGTAACTCTAGGCACACAGCCTTACACTATTAAATTGTATATTTATATATATAACCTCTGGCACGAACTTAAAATATAAATGTCATGTAAATATAAATGTCCTCGTCACAGTAATCTCTTCATCAAACCACAGGTGCAATCACACACCATATATATATCTCGTGAGAGCTCTATAGCATCTCCCTTCACAACTGTGTCTTACTAGAAACATAGACATTGGTGAGCCCTGCTCACGACATAGAAGTTACTCCAGCTAATCACTAACTAAAGGGGAATGGGAGGGAAAACTGAATTACCTACTTCCACCATAAATGATGTGGAATCGTCCTCTGTTGAGGGTTGAATTGAAGCTCCTGGTCCCGGCTCACGACTTGCTGTAGGGAACACCCCACGCACACTGATGCTCTTCCCAGGACCTCAACCAACACCCAAAAAGCGCGTCTTCTCCGTACTGCTTCTCTCTGCAGGCTCCGTGCTCTTCCACAACCTCTTGAAGGGTTGGAGTCGGTCTCCTTGCCGCCGCCTCCTCCTCACAACTACGTCTGCAATCCTTACCACCAGCTGCAGTTGTTTGTATTCCCAGCTAGTTTGTTGTTCTTCTTGCTCACGGTGAACTGGCCCAGCCACTACGTCATCACCCGACTGGTGAAACTGTACAGTCGTCCCTGACGTCACTGCCCAGGCTTCATTCTTGCTAAGCACCTGTCACTGGAGCACTTGTTGCTCGTTTCCTGTCAATTCCTTCTTTTGTCCGCCTCGCGGAGTTCGGGAAGACCTCACAGGATGCTCGCAGACCACTGGCGATGCATATATTCACCGGAGAGGGGCGAATACTCTCAGACTGACAGGACCCCCCTATCGCACGTCCGCCCTTGACGACGTGTCGTATCTAACTCCTGGCGCCATGGGGGTGCACGGCCCGGACTTACCTCCACTCGTGACGTCACACTTGCCAGGGGCGTTTCTCATTGGCTCCCTGTACTACGTCACCGCTCTTGGCCAATCTGGCGCCACTGACGTCATAACATTTTGGCGCGAAAACGTAGGAGTCGGCGCAATCTTGGCGTCCAAAAGGGCCTAAGCCACTGGCCAAAACACTCTTCTTTAGTTAACTTTTCTCCTATGCGAGAAGACCTCATGCTCCCACATATGTCGAATTGTCCTCTGGAATGCAGAGAACGTTCGGGTAAAGTAGATATGACTCTTACAGCTGGCGTGGGAGAAATATAAGGCGGGAACAACGTCACAGTACACGTGTGAATTCTTAAGTAAGGCTAGTACGTGTTGATGTATCAACTGCGATGGGCACAATATGGCATGTCCGCTTTATCCTTGGCTTGGGACTCCCCAACCAGCACCCCTCAATTTTCGATATTATCAACTTATTACTAAAGGAGTAAGTTTGGATTTTATGAGTCAGTTAATTACGATTAGTCATATAGATCACTTTGTTGTGGTATTTAAGCTCAAGATTAAAAGCTTTAGTTATTCACAGGAGTAAATATCACTCACAAATCGTGAAACTGCTTATGTGGTAACATCCCATTCTCCTTGGTGTATTGTTAAATTCGTTTTTTGTGAAAGGTTAGTAAATAAATAATGTTAGTATACTCCTGACATCACTTTTTAACTTTGTATGCCAATGGTTAGTAAATAAGTGTCGTAATTTCCGACTTTATGACGAGCATAAACAAGCCGGCATATACAGCTAAGCCTCTTTCGTAAATATTATTTTTGCCTTTATTAAAACAAATTTTAGATTAAAATAAATATGTGTATATAGACTCCTGGTTCAAACTTGATGACGAGTGGACACCTCCTCCGCTTGGGAGCCACCGGATCACTTTCTGTATTCACGTTTTGCCTTTGATACTGCCGTTAGGCATTCCATTTCAACTGTCCGTTTGTACGACACCTGGTGCACATATCGCCTTGAGTCACGGGATTGTTGATACATTTTTTTCACGTGTTCTGGCTGGTTCTCCCGGCGGGTTGACAGTGTCCCGTGCCGGCTTAGCCGGGGATTGGCGTGGATTGGCGGGTCTTGGTGGGCTCGGTGTGCCCTCAGTCATGGTGGGCAGCCGGCTTCTGCTCTGCTGGAGGGTGTCATGTTCACAGAAAATGGTACCATCCGTTTTCTATGTGCGGCGGCTGGACGCCACTAGAGAAGGTAAACAAAGCACAGGACGCCTGCCAAGCTTGGGAGCTACTCTATCATGTAATCGTCTGTTATTATTAAAGTCAGTAACCAGGAATGACTTTACATCAACCTTACTACCAAGACTATCTCAGCTATACACAGACACCACACTGGCGACGACGATGAACTGGGAACGCAGGTATTTTGTTCAACAAAACACAAGGAAGGAGCATGCTGTCTCGCCCAGAGGAGGAGAAGCTGTCTGTGAGCACCATACCCGATGCTGTATGCAACCCCATGCTGTGTGCTGACTGTTGCTGTGTGCTGATCGTTGCTGTGTGCTGGCCGTTGCTGTGTGCTGGCCAATGCTGTGTGCTACCCAAGCTGTGCTGAGTGTTGCTGTGAGAGGAATCTGCCGACGCTGTGTACGAAACGACGCTTTGATGCAGTGTACAAAACCTGATGTTTTGGTTACGAAACGACGCTCCGTGCTACAAAATTCTTCACGCTGTGAACCTACTGCTGCCAACTGCTGCCTACTGCTGCCAACTGCTGCCAATTGCTGTACCAACTGCTAACAACTGCTGTGTTGCTGTGAGTAGGAACAACACATGTACACAAGGGCTAGGTAAGAAGTCAGTTGCTGCTGTGTTGTGCACTGTTGTGAACTTTTGCATTAAAATGCTTGTGTGCTTTGCAAAATTAAAGTAATTACAGTGAATTCTTAAATAACATATACAGTGCAGTAAGTGTTATATATTCTGAGGAACATTTTAAGTGATAAGTTTAAATTTATTCAGTAAAAATGGCAAATATACCTCAGTTTCCTGCATTTGATCCTGACTGTGACCAGACAAACCTGTCACAGAGGTGGGTCAAATGGCTTAAAAGGTTTGAAAATTTGTTGATAGTTTCTGACATCAAAAGTGCTGAAAGAAAGCGTGCCTTTCTGCTTCACTATGCAGGTGATAGAGTTTGTGATATCTTTGATACACTGAAAGATACTGGTGGTGCCAAAGATTATGACACTGCCAAGGCCAAATTAACTGAGCATTTCAAACCAAGGCAAAATACTGCTATGGAAATTATGCATTTCAGGAGAGCAAAACAACTCTCTAATGAAACTGTTGATCAATACCATACACGTCTGCAGGGTTTAGCAGCCCACTGTGAGTTTGCTGATGTTGACAAAGAAATCAAACAGCAAATAATTGAAACATGCACATCTACACGTCTTCGTCGAAGAGCTCTAGAACTTGTTGATGATGAAAGTTCTCTTACCAAGATACTGGATATGGCTCGTCGAATGGAAGATGCTGCACGTGATGCTCGTGTCATGGAGTGCAGTGCCAACAACGGTTCTGCCACTGTTACTAACAGTCATGAAGTATGTAAGGTTCAGGGAGTACACCATGATCATAGAAGATATCATGCCAAACCTAACATTAAATTGAGCCGAGAACCACATCACAACTGGAGTCATGGAACAAGACTCAAGCAGTCACAACGACTCACATCAGAGGTTGTCAATAATAAATGTTACAATTGTGGAGGAGACTACCCACACCAAGATAATGTTTGTCCTGCACAAGGTAAGAAGTGCTATGAGTGTAGAAAACTAGGTCATTTTGGTGCTATGTGTCGTTCCGCACTAAAGAAACCACAATCAATAAATAAAAGCAATGTACGAGGATCAAGTCATAGGAGTCGAGGTGGCAAACACAATATTGCACCTCAAATCAAGAATGTTAATAATATACAAGACAACATTTCATTACAACCAGTCTCAGATGACAGTGAATGTGATTATATTTATGGAGTACAATCAATCACAGAATGGAATGATCTTCCAAACAACCCAGAGACTATAGTATACATTGCTGGCATTTGTCTCAAAATTCTCATTGACACTGGATCAAACATTGACACCATTGCTGAGTGCCACTATGAAAAATTTAAAAAACAATTCCCAAAGCTTGAAAACTATAATGGCAAAGCCACTGCCTATGCTTCAAAGGTAGCCTTACCAGTGATTGGAACTTTCACTGCAGAGATTAAGTCAAAGAATGCAATGCTCATTACTACATTCCATGTTGTTAGGAATGCAAAGGAGTCTTTACTCAGTTACAAGACTTCAACCAAATTGGGGCTACTTCAGCTTTCTAATGCTGTAGCAGTGGAATCTGCAAACAATGTTGATGCTATTGTTGCTGAATTTTCTGATCGGTTTAAATCCATAGGTTGTTATACTGATAGCAAGGTACATCTGCATATCAACCCAGATGTAATTCCAGTTGCCCAACCACATCGCCGACAACCATTCCATACTCGCAAGAAAGTCGATGCCGAACTGGATAGGCTGATAGAACTAGATATCATTGAACCGGTAACAGGCCCAACACCATGGGTAAGCCCAATTGTCACTCCACCAAAGCCGAAGAATCCAGATGAGATACGCATTTGTGTAGACATGCGTGTTCCCAACAAGGCAATAATGCGTGAACGCCATCCTACACCCACTGTAGATGATATGATATACCGCTTGAATGGTGCAACTGTATTCAGCAAGTTAGATTTAAACAAGGGCTATCATCAGCTTGAACTTGATGATGAGAGTCGATTCATCACAACGTTTACGACACATCGAGGTCTGTATAGGTACAAGCGCCTGAGTTTTGGTATTAACAGTGCTGCTGAAGTATTCCAGCACATCATCAGCCAGGTATTGCAAGATATACCTAATGCTGACAACATGTCTGATGACATCATTGTTTATGGCCGTACCCAAGCTGAACACGACAAAGCTCTTCGTGCAACATTGCAACGCTTACGAGAAAAGAATTTGACGCTAAGCCGAGCAAAGTGTGAGTTCAATCAACATAAAATTGAATTCTTTGGACATGTACTTAGTGACAAAGGTCC
>WNGS01008510.1:8772-50482 GCA_020271785.1 Procambarus virginalis
GAGAATAACTAACAGAGCCCCGTGAAGAAATGATAGCACGAAGAGGAACACCAGGTTTATGAGTCTTAGGAAGACCATAGAAATAAGGAAGAGAAGGGCAGATGACACGGAAACGCTTAATGAGATCAAAGTCAGGAGGGCAAAGACTAGAGAGCTGTCTTAGTTTGCGGTTAAAGGAAGTTTTGAGGCGATCCAAAAGGGTTAGAAGTCAGAGGAGCATAAGTGCGAGAGTCAGAGAGCAAGACATCTGCTTTCCGGAGGTAGTCCTCACGGTCAAGGACAACCACCGGATTGCCTTTGTCGGAAGGAAGGACAAGAGTAGAGTTGTTAGATTTTAGGGAGGCAAGGGCAAGCTGGAAGCGACAGCATTTGAATGCAATAACATACATATATATATATATATCAGTATAATGATCCGTGCCACACAACGACCAATCGATCATTCTATCAGTCTTAGAATACATATATATATCTGTAGGTACTCCTGCCTACGTCTGTAACTCAAAACTTCAATATACACTTCATGGCACATAAATGGTAAACGATCACTCACCTCTCACTGCGTCGTTCACGCTAATGACAAACACTCTCACCTCCATACAAGTGATCATTTAGAACTACTTCACTACCCTGACAACTTCAGGTTCCTCAGGGCTTAAACACCAGAATCCTCTGCAGCTCCTCCAGGCTGCTACCATGAAGATTCCTTGAACAACTATGGTGCTTCCCTACTCCTGCTAGGATCATCCACAGCTCTCCTGGCTGCTGCACCATAAAGTTTCCTCGAATAACTGTGGTACTTCACCACCTCTGCAGAAGCACGTGACACTCCTCCTCACTGCTTCTCCTCACAGCTCGAGGTCCTCTCCTTCCCTGCCTTGGAGTCTCATCAACCACTCCCTCTGTGCTGGCTTCCAAGTCCTCAGCAACTTCTTCCCCAAAGGACAAACCTGCAACCCATTTGCACTCCAATAAATTGTTTCCCTTTTTAACACATAAACAAAATTAATCATACAACATCTTTGTCTCCAATCTCTATCTGTCTCCTACATTTAATGAGAGTGGACTCCCCGTGGGCGAGTCCATGCGCCACCTCGCTGGGCGAGCCTCACTCACGCTGGGAGGGGCCTCCTCCCTCAGGAGCCGGGCTCCTTCAGTTGCCCGCCAGCGCTCAGAGAAGACGGACGTCGCTCCGCGCTCCTCCCACTTCACTCTCCTATTTTAGGCTTTCTGCCATACCAAAACATTTCTAACTTGAAAATAAACATTGCTACTGTCGCTGGGCACACGACCAACTACAAGCAAACCCTATGAACTGGCTTAAATCGGGCTTACCACAGATTATCTGGTCGAGGGCGCTTCTCCCTCTGACAACGTCTGACCAGGGCGCTTGTCACAGCCCACAAAACTGTCACTGGGCGGCTTAATACTCTCTCCTCGCCGTCCAGGACTTGAGACCGCAACGTCTTCAGCTCGATTCAACAGCTGGAACGTCTGCACCTTCTCTTCTCTTGGAGATAATATCACTAGGGGTTCCCTCCTGGCGGGAGCTCGTCAAAGCGCGGCTCCTCCCCTGCGATGTCTGGCCTCAAGTGAGGTCATCGCCCTCCACAAGCGAGCCTCACGCCTCCAGTAACTTGTCCACATCTCCTAACAAGTCATTTATCTATTTTCTAGTTCATTGCCCATAATATCAAACTTTTATATAAATTCAACACACCATCTTACATCTGTGTTATCGCCTCTATAATTCCTGGACCTTCCAGTTAGGTCAGGCTTGCTGAATAACTCTCAAAGGGTGAGACTCGTTTCTCCTGCAGGCTGAGATCATAACAGTGTGTGTGTGTGTGTGTGTGTGTGAGTGTGTGCGTGTGTGTGTGAGTTAGTGAGAGTGAGTATTCACCGACCAAGGGACGCCACCCCTCAGGGTATAGACAGTCTAGTCTACCTGATGTTTTTTATGGAGAAGCCCCATAGAGATGACCTCCAGACGAGAGAAAAAAAAGTTCTCTACGGCAGGCCTAACCTTCTCTTTACACAAAGGGGGAGAGGTGTTGTATGTGGCAACGTCGCAAAACCTGTCCTGAGTCAATAAAAAGGATGCTACACTCTCTAGACTCCTCGTATTATTGAAATGGTGTTGAAACCGACCACTCTCCTCCCTGTCTACGCTGAAGATGTAAGTAAATTAATATCTATTCCATATAAAGGACTATGTATATATTTATATATATATTTATATATATATTTATATTTATATATAGTTATATATATTCATATATAGAGAGAGAAAGAGATAAGTAAGAGTGTGGTTTGAGAAGTGGGAGCTGTTTTTGAATGAGGTGGAAATATATATATATATATATATATATATATATATATATATATATATATATATATATATATATATATATATATATATATATATATATTTATATATATATTTATTTATTTCTAGGTAAAGCGTGATGTCGAAAGCTGGCGATATTTGTAGAATTTGTGGGTGGGGCTCATCTCATCTCTTCGTACATGCAACTTATTGTTGTATCTTCTGTGGACAGACTGTTTGTGTGCAGTCTAGCGGGGAACACAGGAGAAACTGTAGAAGAGGTATATAGCTTCTTTTTATTTACTTATTTATTTTCAAAAAGTGAAATATTTAGATATTTCCCATACCTCCATGAGAGTGGGAGAGTGAGAGTATATATTTATACTCTATTTCCTTCCTAGGGGGTAAACATCAGTCGTCTACTCCCCATACCAGAGAGGCTGGGTTCATATGCCTCGTGTGTGGTAAAACCACTCCGAGTCCTCACTCCACATTTGACTGTGATACTTGTGGGAGCTCTCTCTGTGGAGGGTTGGTCTCTGAGCATCTTCAAACATGTCCCCAAGGTTGGTGAATAAACCCCCACTCCACCTTTATTTCTCTTATGAAGCTTTTTCTGAGAAGTGTTGCCTTATTATTATTGCTATCACTATTATTATTATTATTATTATTATTATATTATTATTATTATTATTATTATTATTATTATTTATTATTATTATTTTCCAGGAGCGATTCAGTGGCAGGTAAAATCATCACAGGGTCAGTTAGGAGAGGAACATGACAAAGCACAGTGTGACAATAACCCCTTAAGCGGTGGTGGGGTTAGTCAGCCCAATGGTAATGGAGGGGAGGGGGGGGGAGGAAGTGATGAGTGATGATGATGATAATGGTGATGATGATGGTGGTGGTGACATCTCTCAGGCAGGTCCTAGTGGTCTTAGACCTCTTGACATCAATAGAGATAATGGACTAATTAGTGATGAAAATTTCTCAGATGAGGAGGGGGATGTTATAGCCACCCCCCACTTAATTAATAGGGTGGGGGCCCTGGGGGATCTCTTCACTAGAATGGAATATTCCATCCCCCCAACCTTCGCCACAGACCCCATAGGCTCCTAAGCAACTTTCGGGATTATTACATATCTGAAATAGAGAATTACATGAATTCTCTTAGGGGGCATGGTAATTTTACTTCTTCATTAAAAATCCTTCTCGAGGTGAAGGTTACACTTTTAAAACAACGACTCACAGAAGATGATGACTTTAGGGAACACTTCATAACGACACCTGCTAGACTGGTAACTCTTGAGGAGGTGGCTAATCTTATTGATAGCTGGGTGGGTTATATGATTACACGGTTGGAGGATCTCCTTTCAGAAACAGAAGGGAGTGGTTTCATACTATATAATGTCGATTTCCTGAAAATCGTCATCTGTAATGCTAGTGTACGATCAGTTTTGGGGGATTATGTTCCTTATCCTCCCTTTCTAAGGGGGCGAAATGAGGTTTTCAACCCAAACCCTGTAGGAAACAACAGAACATGCATTATTCAATGCATCGCTGCTTTTCTGGCATCACAACAGGGGTGGAAATGGAGACGTATAGGGAGACTTGTAGAGTCTCACTCTAGGGTTAGGAAAATGGTCAAATACGACCATTTATCCTTCCCTCTCTCGTGGGAGGATATCTCTAAATTGGAGAGTAGTAATAAACTGTCCATTTTTTTGTATTCAATACACAAACATAGTGACGGTGTCTATCACGTCTCTCTTTGCCGTCGTGGCAGCAGACAGTACTCAGTCATAGTGCCATTATTGCTCTTGGGGGAGTCTCATGTGGCACTAATAAAAAATTTAGATAAATTCCTACGGAACTTTACACGTAGCCACAGACGAAAGACAGTCTTCTGTAGAAACTGTCTTTCAGAATATCAAAATTCCACAGAGCTAACAAACCACTCATCCTCCTGTGAGCTCACTCAGAAAATTATTTACCCACAGGAGGGGGACACACTTCATTTTACAAATACGTGGAAAGGTTACCCTCCTTCTCATGTGGCTTACTTCGACTTTGAGTCGTACTTAAGCACTGAGGATTGTCTAGGTTCTGTTACAGCCATACATAAGGCTATAGCATACAGCTATATAATTGTTGATAGGAACCACTCAGTTGTTGATAAATTTACATATTTTGGGGAGGATAGTGTCACTCATTTCATGCGACGAGTTGCTACCAAATGGGAAATTATCAGATCCACTCTTCCCTATTATGAAATAGACATGTCTCCTGAGGATATGGTTCATTTTAGGAGGCAGTCACACTGTCAGTTTTGTGAGGAGGTATTTACCCCCACCAATTTCAAGGTTCAACATCATGATCACCTTAGGGAAAAGCTCAATTATAAAGGAGCTCTGTGTAACTATTGCAACCTTCGACACAAGAATGCCCTAGAGAGTTTAGTCCTAATTGCTCATAATATGTCTTATGACATGGGCTTAATTTTGAGGGAGTTTGCTATGGGTTCAAATATTAAGAGCAATATCCTCATGAGACAGGGAACGAAATATCTTAAGGTGGAAATAGGGAAGCTTAAATTTCTCGATTCACTGGCTTTTATTACAGGTAGTCTTTCATCCCTAGCAAAGACCCACATAGATTCAGCCAGCCCCTTAACATTCACTCACTCAATGATAGAAGGTTTGCCTAAAGAGAGTCACCACCTTCTCTTAAGGGGGAAACAATTTTTCCTTATGAATACACCACTAAAATCACATGCTTTAATGATACAACACTCCCCCTATTGAAATGTTTTACAGCTCCCTAAACAAATCGGGTATAACTTTGGATGAATATAGTCATTCTAAATTAGTATGGGAGACAACAAGGTGTAGGTCATTGAAGGATTACCTTCTTATTTATTTAAGGTGCGATGTCGGCTTACTAGCTGACATTTTTACACACCACAGAGTAATTCTAAATGACTTATATTCTTTAGAAATGACCCATTACTGTAGCCTCCCGGGCTATTCCTACGACTGCTTCTTGAAAAGCAGCAAAATATCGTTGGAGTTAAGTGCCGACGTGACGTTGCACAACCTCCTCTCACAAAACATTCGTGGTGGTTTTACAACTGCAGTTAGGAGTTACGTCAGAGCTAACAATCGATATGTCAACCCATCTTTTAACCCCCGGGAGGATAGTTTAGTTTAGTTCATTTATTATGCACCCCATACCCATCTTGTGGGCGGTAGTGGAAAGGGTTACAGAGGCACATAATGGCTCAGGGACTGAACCCCACAATTCATTTAGCTAAGCAAGTTACAATCTTGATGAGCTAGTTACAAAATTCAATATAAGTCGTCACATCAACAATGGGTTCGAGATCGACCTCAAGTACAGGTTCTAAATTAAGCAACTGACATATGTGGAGAGCTAGTGTCAAAATTTATATGTTTGTCCTGCACACCGCCTCCCATCCAGTGGACAGCGGTGGATAGGTTACAATCACTCAGTTACTACCTACAGTTAGCAAACTGGGGATATTTGGCTAAAATTTCTGGTAGCAGATCATTTTGAATGAAATATTTACACATCGCTGGAACATTGGTTATAGAATTGTCTCTAAATTCACGTATCTTTTCGCACTCCATCACATAGTGACGGAGGGTGTGCGAATAATTTTGTTGACACAGTTTACATTTTGTCAGGTCTACATCGGCAGATAATGAGAATTCCCAGAGATACTTGTAACCGAGTCTAAGCCGAGCAGCAGTAACATCTAGAAGTCTGCTGATTTTATTGGATGATCCATAGATGTGTAGCTCCTCTTGCATGATAGTATGATGATAGATGGAATTACTGGTGTCAATTTCACTTTGCCTCAGATCTACAAGATCTTGTTGAAGTTCTCGGTGTACTGCTGCTCTCAGATTGCTCATTGACAATCCAAGGTTACACTCAACGGCTCCTTTAAAGGCAGATTCTTGGCTAACTTATCAGCTCTATCATGCATCGGAGGCCAACATGAGATGGAGACCACNACAGAGCTTGGAATGACTCCTTGAATATAAGACGACTGCAAAAGAACAACTAAAGTTATTACCTAGCTATATGTGAAGGAAAAATGATGGTGAATATTTAAGTGACTAGATTACGAAAAAGAGAAGAATAACAAACTAGAAATGACAAAGAAATTACCGAGGAACTAATGTCTGTTTCCATGGAGTGTTCACGACTGAACCGGAATAGCTCCCAGTGCAAGGGGAGGAGGTATCTCTAAACGAGAGACTGACAAATATTGAGGTAACAGAAAAGGAAGTAATTAGTCAACTAGCATTACGATTTGTAACTAAAGCTATTGCACTTGGCAATATATTACCATGGATGTTAAAAGTAGCTCCATAGTTCCACGATATTCCTCTAGCTCTGATCATTATAATTCAATTATAAAGTGAGATTTGCTCAACTGTTGAGGACAAATGTGGTAACAATGTACAAACTTGAGAGGCAGGCTTGCCTATGTGAAAAGGAACCGACAAAGGTAAGAGAATATCTAATGAACAAGAGTCAAGAAGTCAGAGCGAGGGGCGAGGAAGCAGACTGGCGTAGGGTAACAAGCCGTGTACCTAGACGATGGGTGCTGGGACCCACACACTCTCATTTATGTTGATGGCTAACTACATGAGTTGAGTCTAATAGACGATGTAAAAATAGAGACAGATGTGAATTGTGATACTCTGAAATGCCTTAGATCTGAAAGTGGACATAGACTAAGAAAACTTAAAAACTCTGAGTCAAAACTGTACGAGAACTGAGAGATTCAAACAGGCAGTGTCTAGGATGCTGCCGGACGCAGGTTCGAATCCCCCGTCACGGCCCTTGTGGATTTGTTCATTTGATTCAAACAGGGGTCCAAGTTGTTTCATTATCACACATTATTATGAAACAATATGGGGATATAAGGTTAGGTACAATATGAAGTCTTTGTTGTAGTTTTATTCAGCTGAATTTGTTATCAAAGTTTTTTTCTAAAGAATAGATTGACTGACCTTGGTCTTGACGACCTTGATATCATCGGGTGGGGCTGTGAGGGTGAAGCACAACCAGAGGATCACCAGCGCTGAGGTGAATGGTGACAGCGATGAACCACCGCGGCAGTCCAGACTTGCGTGAAATACATTCTAGTAGATCCAGCTGTTGCTGCTGTTGTTGCTGCTTGTTGCTGCTGCTGCACCTGCTGCTGTTGGTTTTGTTGTTGTTGCTGCTGGGTGTGTTGAGAAAGCTGCTGTTGTTGGGACTGCTGTGGCTGCTGCTGGTGGCGATGACGACACTCATGGTCGTGGTGGTGGACGAGGCTGGGGGTCAGCCAGAGGCACGTCCTCGCTGATAACACAAATATTTTGTTTATCTGTAGTCCCCCTCAAAGCACTGGGTTAAGAAGCCACCTAGCTAGCTCGCGTTAGCTCGCACTTCACTCACTCACACACTCACACACTCTCAAATAGCTGTAGTCTTCCTTAACCTACCCATTTCCCTTTACATTAATTTTTCGTTTGTTCTCCTACAATGCGTAAAAATTAGTTTCCTGTGAATTCTTGCAATTTCCTAGTATCTGTCTTTTAGTGTAACGAAGACTTATCCAATAACAATTTCCAACAATAATTTTTTCAATTATAGGAGATGAGGGACCGAGGACCCACCCACCTGACGCCGATGGTGTAGTGGCCTAAGAGCCGAGTAGTAGACCCGCCGCCGCTCCGGTACTTGTGTTCTGGGCTGTGTACTGGGGAGGAGACGCCATGTGGCAACGCTAAATGAGACACCGTTTCTGTGAATTACAACATAGATATCGGATACACGGAATTACACACATTTATTTGCAAAATTTTGATAAATTAACTCACATATGACACAAACAACAAAAATGTACGTACACTACATATTTTGGATGTTTGTTATAAATAACATAAGTCAATTTATCTTAAATTTTATTTGCAAATAATGCTGATTCGTTGCTGTATAGGTCTGAGGTGGACACCTTATATTACAGGAAAGGTTAAGTATAGAGGCGGATATGACTATATCCACAGTAATATTGCACTCTGCACGCCACTAAGCTTGAGGTGGGCACGCCACTAAGCTTGAGGTGGGCACGCCACTAAGCTTGAGGTGGGCATGCCACTAAGCTTGAGGTGGGCACGCCACTAAGCTTGAGGTGGGCACGCCACTAAGCTTCAGGTGGGCACGCCACAAAGCTTCAGGATAAGAGCACCTTGATCAAATTGGGAGGTAAATGTATATTGAACCTGAGAGTGATAAATTAAATAATTATAAAACTAACTGATTTCATCAGGACTGAATTGCATATATTTCGAAGCTTCAGGTATAGTATATACACTATATGGACATAAATTATATAATTAGGAGTCGCAGAGCTGCGTAAGCCCAAGGCTTTCTATAATTTAGAGAGAATTGGAGTGTATAAACCTTCGAGCTCTATGACAAGTCAATTAAAGTTAAGGAAGAAGCCCACCTTGTATTTTCTGGTGGTGCTCTTTGTGGGGAGCATCCCGCTGGCTCCCAGTGGTCCAGGCCCACGTTACTCGCACCAGCCGGCCCACGCGACCCGCTAGGTTGAACATGACGTGCTGGAACATGGCGAGGGGGTTTCTTACCACGTCCGGCATCCTGGCCCGAGGTGGGTGTGTGGCGGCTGTGATGGCCTGATAGTGGCACCCCACCACGCACGCTTTCTGCTCCTCCTCCAGGTGGTACGCCGTCACACACGCTGCACACACATAATTCAATATATCTCTGTAACTGAATATATTAATCAATCCCAAGGTCGAACCCCTAAGGCTTCCTTCTGTCAATAATTCTTTCGTTGCACCTCTGTATTTCCTCACCATCAATTGCTGATTATTTGTTTATGAATGCAAAGCAATATACAGGTTAAGTCTGGAACCCTAAGCCATACGACGTAATTATTGAACTGGCATTTTTTATTTTATTATTTTTGTAATTCACAAAATGTGTTCAATGTTCCCAGCATTATGATTAATACACAAATAGAGACGAGGTATGGTGACAGAAGAGCATCATTGATGCGCACCTTCACTTCTGACACATCAATGTGATTAGTGATTAGCCACTTGTCTGCAATTGTATACAATTATAATGGTTATCTTGAGATGATTTCGGGGCTTAGCGTCGCCGTGGCCCGGTCCTCGACCAGGCCTCCTTTTTGTTACACACCCCAGGAAGCAGCTGTCTAACGCCCAGGTATCTATTTACTGTTAGGTGAACAGATGCATCAGGGTGAAAGAAACCATGCCCCTTTGTTTCCGCCTCCACCGGGAATTGAACCCGGAATCTTGGGACCATGAATCCCAAGCGCTGTCCACTCAGCTGTCAGCCCCATGGTGGCCACTTTATGTTCTTAAACTAAAATAATAGGACATAAAAGCCGGTTCTATCATTTCATTGCATGGTTTCAGACTTATGGGACACCTTGTATAACAACTATGGCTACCACAATCACAATCTCACTAAACGAGAGCTCTATAGTTATAATTATCTTATGGTACGTGTCTGTGATATAATATATGCCATGCATCAATTACCCTTGCAGGGACCACACCCTACAGCTTCTGCTGTGCCTTACCCACACCTTCCGGGGGTCCAACTACTGCCTCTCCAAATGTCATCAAAATCCTCTCGCCTGATATAAATGCAGGAAAGCCAGACTCATAAACCAGTCAGTTTGTGTATTTACTCCTATGGAGTTTGCTTTATAAACAGACTCCTCAGCTGATACCTCGACAATACCAAAACTAATACTCCATCTTCCACGTCGTGTGACTCCAGAGTTCCATTGCTGACTATATACCACCTCTATAAACTATTCAAAGAATAAACTTATTATGTTGCTTTGTACTTTGCTTACCTTCAGTTTGCCTGTTCTCATGGACTTAATATTGACGACCTACGAGTTGGCACTACACCCAGCCTTGCGCCACCAGACAGGCGTTACAGAACATTGTAAATATACAATATGCCTTAGCAAATAAAGCTATCGCCGTAAATCCAGACTATGCCATATTTGAGGGTTCTTCAAGTTAAAAGTTCTTTTCAGTGCAAAAGAATATCACTGAAGATACTGTCAAATATGCCCATGTCTTTTGAATCCCTGTGGGATTGATTGATTGATAAAGATTAAGCCACCCAAGAGGTGGCACGGGCATGAATAGCCCGTATGTGGTGGCCCTTATGAGCCATTAACAGTATCGAGTGATGATACTGGAGATCTGTGGAGGTGCGACGGCACCCTGCGTGACGGGAGATGTCTCCCGGACCAAATGGTGACCAAATGGTGGTTACTCCTGATTGATAAGGATTAAGCCACCCAAGAGGTGGCACGGGCATGAATAGCCCGTAAGTGGTACAATTTTTTTTTCTCCGTAATTCTTTTCATTATTATGACATTGCATTTAATCATCGAGCTGTTATCGCGGGGGAGGATACTGCTTCACAGTCTTTATGAGGGCGTCCAGCTGCTGGACACCTTTGTTGACCAGGAGAGTGGCTCTGTTGATGGCTTCAGGGTGGCCACAGCAAGATTCAGGAACTCTTAAAGCTCTTCTAAGGTCGTTGGTTGCTTCACATTCTAAAAGATAGTGAAGTAATGGCTTTTCTGTGACAGTTTGGCAGAAGATGCACTCTCTCTGTCGGGGTTCACCAATCTCCCAGTTGCATCTGTAACCTAGACGTAGTCTATATAACCTAACTGCTATTTCCCTGTGGATTCCTTTTGGGATATTTAATCTTTCTAATTTAGTTGCCTGAAGATACCATGTTGCAGAGGGCGAGCCTTCAGCTATTCTCTGGTGTAGGTAGGCTTTGTTGAGGTGTGAGAGTTTTTTGGTGATGATGTTTTTAATGTTCTCTAGGCTGGGTTGAATTGTTTTATCTATCACTGGATGACGAGTTGCCAGTTTAGCAATTTCATCAGCTTTCTCATTTAATGGGATTCCAATATGGGATGGGATCCAGTTCAAGGTTATGTTGAGTCCTTTGCCTTTAGCGACTGCTCCAAGATACAAAATGGTGGTAATTATCTCCACGTTATCTTTCCACTGTTTTTGTCCTAGTATTTGAAGTGCAGCTTTTGAGTCTGTGTGTATGATGGCATTTTGAGTGTTTTGTGCAATCACATATGCGAATGCCTGTTGTATGGCAAACAGCTCAGTTTGGGTTGATGATACTAGTCCTCCCAGTCTCCAATATGCCTGTATGCTGGCCGTGCAAAGAGCAGCGCCAGCACTTTCATATTCTGTGTCCACCGATCCGTCTGTGAAAATGTGGGTGGCTCCTGCTACTGCTATGCTATACATTTGCTCTTCTATTATGCGCCTTAGGATTGTCGGATCATAGGCAGCCTTTTTCATTGGGAGACTTTCTATTACTATTTTGAAAGTAGGCTCTTCCCACGGTGCAGCAGGAGTGTAATTTGGGTGTGGATGATCACCCTCTCTATCGAGAATCATGCTTTTTAACTGTAGTCTGTTTAGGACTTTTCCTGCTCTTGCAGCCCAAGAGTTTCCATTGTTTTGCCCTAGTCCAACCACCAAGGCCTGCCGTACTGGGATTGGATCAGAAGAAATAATTATCTTACTAATAATTGTAGCTGTCCTTTGAGATATTCTTTCCTGTAGAGAGGGCAAACCCGTCTCCAGTCTAAGTGTTTCAAGCTTGGTCCACATGGGGGCTCCCAGTGCGGCTCTCATAGCATTGTTTTGGGCAACTTCAAGCTTTTTCCACTGTTGGTGTGATAGATTTGTGAGTGCAGGTGCTGCATAATCGATCACTGATCTGACTGCCTGTACATAGTATGTGCGAAGGACTTGCAGATTGGCTCCTCCAGAGAGGGAGGTTAGCGACCTGAGGATTGCCGTCCTGGCCGCAGTTCGCTCTCTCAAGTAAGTGACCTCAGCATTAAAATTCATGTGTGTGTCCAGGATTATTCCTAGGTACTGATAGGTGTCCACCCATTCGATTGGTTGACCCTGTACTGTGAGTTGGATATTGGGCTTCGCTATTTTTATGGGCATGGCTTTTGACTTTGAGGGGTTGAGTTTGATCCCAATCTGTTTTGCCTCTTTACTGATGCAGTCTAAGCATTTGGGTGCAAGGCGCGCCGCATCCCTTCCTTTTATGATGATGACAAAGTCGTCCGCGTAGTTTAGCAGCCTACAGTGATGTGGAAGTTTCAACCTCATTATTCTTTCCATTAAACAGTTGAAGAGAAGAGGGCTGAGAATACCTCCTTGCGGTGTACCATTTTCATGTCTTTTGTACTCAGAAACTGTGCCATGAATTTTTACTCTTGCTTCTCTGTTTATGAGACAGTTTTTGATCCAGGAGAGCAGGTTGCCTCTGACCTCTTTGTCAATGAGGCAGCAGAGAATAGCAGGGGCGCTAGCCAGTTCAAAGGCTTTTTCGAGGTCCAGGAATATCAGCATTCCTGGTCTGTCATTCAAGTGGGCTAACAGAGTTGTAATACATTCCACTGTGCCAACCCCTTTTCTATAGGCATACATATCATGGTGCAGTCTAGGCATTTTCCACTCCAGTCTGTTGAGTGCCATTCTGTCAGCCGTCTTGGCTGCACAGCTTTGGAGAGAAATGGGTCTGGGATTATCTGGATCTTTAGGTTTTGGGATCGGTACTATGTCTGCTCTATTCCAAGCTGAAGGTCTAGTTTGAGAAGTCCAGGCTAAATTAATTAACCTTAGGTATGCAGCGTCTCCCTCTGGGCCGAGGTTTCTAATCATTTTATAGGTTATTTTGTCAGCTCCAGGGGATGTATCCTTGGAGTTTTTCTTAGCCCGATTGAGCTCATCCAGTGTGAAGGGGGCATTAGTGTCAGAGACTTCTTCACATGCTGTAAGGATTCTGTGCCACCTTTCTTCCTCTAGTCCTGTCTGTACTGCTAATACATCTGGTGGAAGTTGATTGCTGGCTGCTCTCTCTGCAAACCTGGTTGCCAGTACTTCGGCTTCCTGTAGAGGATCCTTGGGGTGTGGGGCTTTAGGTGTTTTATTCCCTTTGGCCCGGTGGATTTGCTGCCACATCTCTCCAAGAGAGGTGTGTTCATTCAGGTGTGAACACCATTCCAGCCACTTTTGTTCTTTTATTAGTCTGGTCTCTCGATGTACATGTTCCTTGACCTCACAAAGTAAGGACCTGTTGCGGTCACTCGGATGCTTTTTGTATAGCTTTCTTGTTCTGTTGAGTCTATGGTTGAGTTCTTTGACACGTTCGCAATAGTACCAATGATCTTTATGGTGTCCGTGGACTGTTTTTTCAGTGGGATTGAGTGGTTGGCTGCACTTTGAATAGCTTTGACAAATTCTTGTTCTGCCTGATTAATGTCTCCGGGAAGATCATAGTTTCTATACCACTCTGAAATGAGGTTTTGAAATCGGTCCCAGTTTGCTAAAGCAAAGTTCCAGGCTTCAGATGGAGGCGGAGGTGGAGTGGGTAGGTCTAACGTAAGATCAATTTGGACCCCATAGTGGTCGCTTGTGAGTGTGGGCTCAACTGACCATGTCGCTACATCTCTTAGGGAGGCTGAAACGAAGGTTAGGTCTAATCTGCCTCCTTGGATGTGGGTAGGTTCATTCTTGTTTAGGATTTGTATTTCTGGAAGCTGGTCTAATAGGTGTGCAATGTGTGCTTTATGAAACAAACTTTGGCTCTTATACCTGCATTTGGGTGAGGTGATGTAATACATTAGTGGGGTGAAACACAGAACATGGAAAATGGGGTATAGATTTGTAGAAGTAGAAGTCGGGTCCCAATAGAACTGCAGAAGGCCTATTGGCCCATATTTCTTGATGTTTCTATATTGGAGCGGAGTCTTAAGTGGGTAGAATATAGTTGTGCGTTAATTGGCTGTTGATTGCTGGTGTTGACTTCTTGATGTGTAGTGCCTCGCAGATGTCAAGCCGCCTGCTGTCGCTGTATCTATCATTGATTTCTGTGTTGTTTGTTAAGATTTCTCTGGTGATGGTTTGGTTGTGGGAAGAGATTATATGTTCCTTGATAGAGCCCTGTTGCTTATGCATCGTTAATCGCCTGGAAAGAGATGTTGTTGTCTTGCCTATATACTGAGTTCTTTGGGGCTTACAGTCCCCAAGTGGGCATTTGAAGGCATAGACGACATTGGTCTCTTTCAAAGCGTTCTGCTTTGTGTCTGGAGAGTTTCTCATGAGTAGGTTGGCAGTTTTCTTGGTTTTATAGTAAATCGTCAATTGTATCTTCTGATTTTTGTCTGTAGGGATAACGTTTCTATTAACAATATCTTTCAGGACCCTTTCCTCCGTTTTATGAGCTGTGGAGAAGAAGTTCCTGTAAAATAGTCTAATAGGGGGTATAGGTGTTGTATTAGTTGTCTCTTCACAGGTTGCATGGCGTTTCACTTTCCTTCTTATGATGTCTTCAATGAAACCATTGGAGAAGCCGTTGTTGACTAGGACCTGCCTTACCCTACAGAGTTTTTCGTCGACTTGCTTCCATTCTGAGATGTGGCTGAGAGCACGGTCGACATAAGCGTTAACAACACTCCTTTTGTACCTGTCTGGGCAGTCACTGTTGGCATTTAGGCACATTCCTATGTTTGTTTCCTTAGTGTAGACTGCAGTGTGGAAACCTCCGCTCCTTTCCATAACTGTTACATCTAGAAAGGGTAGCTTCCCATCCTTCTCCATCTCGTAAGTGAAACGCAACACAGAATTCTGCTCAAACGCCTCTTTCAGCTCCTTTCAGTTCTGCTTTGTGTCTGGAGAGTTTCTCATGAGTAGGTTGGCAGTTTTCTTGGTTTTATAGTAAATCGTCAATTGTATCTTCTGATTTTTGTCTGTAGGGATAACGTTTCTATTAACAATATCTTTCAGGACCCTTTCCTCCGTTTTATGAGCTGTGGAGAAGAAGTTCCTGTAAAATAGTCTAATAGGGGGTATAGGTGTTGTATTAGTTGTCTCTTCACAGGTTGCATGGCGTTTCACTTTCCTTCTTATGATGTCTTCAATGAAACCATTGGAGAAGCCGTTGTTGACTAGGACCTGCCTTACCCTACAGAGTTTTTCGTCGACTTGCTTCCATTCTGAGATGTGGCTGAGAGCACGGTCGACATAAGCGTTAACAACACTCCTTTTGTACCTGTCTGGGCAGTCACTGTTGGCATTTAGGCACATTCCTATGTTTGTTTCCTTAGTGTAGACTGCAGTGTGGAAACCTCCGCTCCTTTCCATGACTGTTACATCTAGAAAGGGTAGCTTCCCATCCTTCTCCATCTCGTAAGTGAAACGCAACACAGAATTCTGCTCAAACGCCTCTTTCAGCTCCTGCAGATGTCTGACATCAGGTACCTGTGTAAAAATGTCGTCAACATACCTGCAGTATATGCCGGTTTCAAGTTCAAGTCGACTAAGACTTTTTTCTTGATAGTACCCTTGTAGAAGTTCGCAAACAGGACACCTAGGGGAGAACCCATGGCGACCCCATCTACTTGCTTATACATGTGCCCATCGGGCTCAAGAAGGGTGCCTCCTTAGTACAAGCTTGGAGTAGTTTCCTCAGGATATTTTCTGGTATGTCAAGAGGAGTACAGGCCGGATCACGATACACTCGGTCCATTATCATCCCGATTGTTTCATCCACAGGTACGTTGGTAAACAGTGATTCTACGTCCAACGAGGCTCTTATCCCTGTGCCCGTGTTCCCCGCAGTAAGTCAACAAATTCCTTTGGGGACTTCAGGCTGAAGGCGCAAGGGACATAAGGAGTCAGTAAGCCGTTGAGTCGTTTCGCCAGTCTGTACGTGGGTGTGGTATCTGGCTGATGATTGGCCGAAGTGGGTTTCCGGGCTTATGCGTCTTGACATTTCCATACGCATATCCAGGTTTATATTCCCCAATAATCTTTGGCAGGTGGAGTCCGGATTTCTTGGCATTCACAGTTTCAATCAATGTTGACCTTTGCTTTCAATTCGGCTGTAGTGTCCTTCGTTACCCATTGGAATTTAGTTTGGTCAGAGAGTATGAGGTTCATTTTCGCCAGATATTCGTCTTTCTTAAGGATGACGTATATTGGCGACTTGTCGCCTCTCCTGACAACTATCTCCTTGTTCTCACGAAGGCTCTTAGCTGCCGCTTTGAGCTCGGGGGTCAGTATGGTGCTTCTGTAGTTGCCTCGATTCTTTCCTCCTTCTGCAATAAGTTCTGCTTGTAAGGTGTCTTTGGTGGTGACCTTCTTTTGTGCTTCGAGGTCAAATATGTCGTCCAACAGGATCTCCAACTCCACTTTCCGGGCCAACGCACTTGGTCTGGACATAACGTTACAGTTTATACCCAGATTTAGGAGAGTGACTTGGTCCTCAGTGAGGTTGATTCCTGCAAGGTTCAGGAAGCCGTCTCTGGTCGTGGAATTGCCATAGGTCCTCCATATAATGTGTGAGTTCTTGATTATCCTTGTTTCCGTGCTGAGGTGATGTCGGTCTGTGAGGATGTCGAGGTGTTGTTCGATGCGGGTACGGAGACTTTCGTCGATGTTGCTGTTTCTCCATTCGTTTGTAGCATGAAGTAGTTGCGTTTTGTTGTCTTTGATTTCATTTTCTGCCTTGTATACCTGATTACGAATCAGATCTTGGCGATATTTTATCGAAAGGCTTGATTCCTTGCTGCTGGGTCGTGCGTTTTAATATTGGTATATTTTGGTAGCAGTCTTTCCTGTAGACATATATTATTAAATATGACCGAAAAAGTAAGATTAATAATTCTAACACGAATTTTCTCTATTTTCCTTATGTTTCTTTTTACTGGTGACGGTAAATGAAAAATCAATTCTCCAAAATTCATTTTTATTTCTAGTCTACCAACAGCCAATTAACGCACAACTATATTCTACCCACTTCAAGACTCCGCTCCAATATAGAAACATCAGAAATATGGGCCAATAGGCCTTCTGCAGTTACAGATCTATTCTTCCCTTTAGCTTATACCCATTGTTTCGTGTTCTGTGTTGTGTTGAAAGTTTGTTTTCACCTCATCCCAAACCATTGTAACATGTCACCTCACCCAAATGCAGGTATAAAAAGAAAAGCTGTTTAAACTCTGTTCAGTTATAGTTGTTTTGTGTGTGGTAAACTAAAGTCTTTGAAAATGTAATAAGTTTTACGAAACGCGCTCAAGTGTCGCGTCAGACTAGAAATAAAAATGAATTTTGGAGAATTGATTTTTCATTTAACGTCACCAGTAAAAAGAAACATAAGGAAAATAGAGAAAATTCGTGTTAGAATTATTAATCTTACTTTTTCGGTCATATTTAATAATATATGTCTACAGGAGAGACTGCTACCAAAATATACCAATATATATATATATATATATGTCGTACCTAGTAGCCAGAACGCCCTTCTCAGCCTACTATGCAAGGCTCGATTTGCCGAATAAGCCAAGTTTTCATGAATTAATATATTTTCTCTATTTTTTCTTATGAAATGATAAAGCTACCCATTTCATTATGTATGAGGTCATTTTTTTTTATTGGAGTTAAAATTAACGTAGTTATATGACCGAACCTAACCAACCCTACCTAACCTAACATAACCTATCTTTATAGGTTAGGTTAGGTTAGGTAGCCGAAAAGTTAGGTTAGGTTAGGTTAGGTAGGTTAGGTAGTCGAAAAACAATTAATTCATAAAAACTTGGCTTATTAGGCAAATCGGGCCTTGCATAGTAGGCTGAGAAGTGCGTTCTGGCTACTAGGTACGACATAGTAGGCACTAGGTACTAGGTACAACGCAACAAATACCAGTTGCGTTGCTCCTGGGAGTATGGGTTCGAGTCACTTCTGGGGTGTGAGTTTTCAGTTGTATCTAGTCCTGGGGACCATTCAGGCTTCAGGAACCCATTTGTGTTCCTCACGTGTTGCCCCAAAAAATGAGGTGATTTGATAAAATGCTATGCCCAAGTTAACCATCCAGGTGCCGGCGGGGAAGTGGTTCATATAGCCTCGGCTATCACTTCCTTATTCCGGTCGTGATGGTCAAGTGGTTTAAGGCATCCCTGTACATACCAGTTGCGTTGCTCCTGGGAGTATGGGTTCGAGTCACTTCTGGGGTGTGAGTTTTCAGTTGTATCTAGTCCTGGGGACCATTCAGGCTTGTTTGCATTTGTGTTCCTCACGTGTTGCCCCAAAAAATGAGGTGATTTGATAAAATGCTATGCCCAAGTTAACCATCCAGGTGCCGGCGGGGAAGTGGTTCATATAGCCTCGGCTATCACTTCCTTATTCCGGTCGTGATGGTCAAGTGGTTAAAGGCATCCCTGTACATACCAGTTGCGTTGCTCCTGGGAGTATGGGTTCGAGTCACTTCTGGGGTGTGAGTTTTCAGTTGTATCTAGTCCTGGGGACCATTCAGGCTTGTTTGCATTTGTGTTCCTCACGTGTTGCCCCAAAAATGAGGTGATTTGATAAAATGCTATGCCCAAGTTAACCATCCAGGTGCCGGCGGGGAAATGGTTCATATAGCCTCGGCTATCACTTCCTTATTCCGGTCGTGATGGTCAAGTGGTTTAAGGCGTCCCTGTACATACCAGTTGCGTTGCTCCTGGGAGTATGGGTTCGAGTCACTTCTGGGGTGTGAGTTTTCAGTTGTATCTAGTCCTGGGGACCATTCAGGCTTGTTTGCATTTGTGTTCCTCACGTGTTGCCCCAAAAAATGAGGTGATTTGATAAAATGCTATGCCCAAGTAACCATCCAGGTGCCGGCGGGGAAGTGGTTCATATAGCCTCGGCTATCACTTCCTTATTCCGGTCGTGATGGTCAAGTGGTTTAAGGCATCCCTGTACATACCAGTTGCGTTGCTCCTGGGAGTATGGGTTCGAGTCACTTCTGGGGTGTGAGTTTTCAGTTGTATCTAGTCCTGGGGACCATTCAGGCTTGTTTGCATTTGTGTTCCTCACGTGTTGCCCCAAAAAATGAGGTGATTTGATAAAATGCTATGCCCAAGTTAACCATCCAGGTGCCGGCGGGGAAGTGGTTCATATAGCCTCGGCTATCACTTCCTTATTCCGGTCGTGATGGTCAAGTGGTTTAAGGCATCCCTGTACATACCAGTTGCGTTGCTCCTGGGAGTATGGGTTCGAGTCACTTCTGGGGTGTGAGTTTTCAGTTGTATCTAGTCCTGGGGACCATTCAGGCTTGTTTGCATTTGTGTTCCTCACGTGTTGCCCCAAAAAATGAGGTGATTTGATAAAATGCTATGCCCAAGTTAACCATCCAGGTGCCGGCGGGGAAGTGGTTCATATAGCCTCGGCTATCACTTCCTTATTCCGGTCGTGATGGTCAAGTGGTTTAAGGCATCCCTGTACATACCAGTTGCGTTGCTCCTGGGAGTATGGGTTCGAGTCACTTCTGGGGTGTGAGTTTTCAGTTATATATATATATATATATATATATATATATATATATATATTGTGACGGTAAAGTAGTGGAGTATGGTGTTCGGCAGTCTTCCACTGGCAGATGTTAATGCTTTGCCACACATAAGAAACAAAAAGTAAAAAAAAGGAAAAAAAAGAATGACTGCTTGTTTGATAATCTGTGGTAAGGTAAGGGAAGAGACACAAAACACAATAATAAACAATGACATTTAATAAATCTAAAAAACAAAGTAAAATAAAGACAATTCCTTGGCTGAATAATGTGCAAGACAACAAGTGAAAAAA
Organism: Procambarus virginalis; assembly: GCA_020271785.1. Taxonomy (NCBI): domain Eukaryota; kingdom Metazoa; phylum Arthropoda; class Malacostraca; order Decapoda; family Cambaridae; genus Procambarus; species Procambarus virginalis. The sequence continues at coordinate 28,897 of WNGS01008510.1, forward strand.
TAACACAAAAAATTACGTTAACGGAGGGAGGACACAAGGAAACATACAATAAACAATAATAAATGGTGCTGGGAATATATGCGCTAGCTATAAGCCTCTATTTGATCACACGAGGTGAGTCAACTAGGTGTTCATAGCTGAGAGCACAAGATATTCTGATGATGGTGCGGCCAGTCGACCCCGACGTTGCCTTGGCTTGGAACGTGGTTGGAGAAGGACTGAAGTGGTGTGTTCTCGAACGGCCAATGAGAATGCAGGACGGCCGGCAACAGGTAGTTTGGCTGGGACTGCAGCAGTTGCGGGTCGGTGCGGCGGCCAGGTGTGCAGGAATGGGGGGAGGGGGAGTTGCAGGTGCGTGTGGCTGTCTTGATATATACGTTTAAGCCACTGTAAAACGTATCTTGAATATTGTGTAGAACGTGATGATAATAAGAAAGAGCAGGCTAAATCTCTGGGAAGAGATTATCGTCACAACTCTCCCCCGAAGCCTGCGGTTCTGGTGTAGTCACGTTCACGGGAGGTAGAGTGGTATGTGGAGCTGCCTCTACCTCATGAACTCTGGAGAGGGCGTCGGCGATGATGTTATCAGGCCCCTTGATGTAACAGATCTTTAAATTGAAGCCTTGAAGATATAAAGCCCATCGCAGCAGACGTTGGTTATTGAATTGGGCTTGATGTAGGAATCGTAGAGGGTTGTGGTCCGAATAGATGGAAGTGGACCTAGCACCTTGCAGATATGGTGCAAAGTGTTGCAAGCTCAGGACGATGGAAAGAAGTTCCTTCTCGATAGTGCTGTAGTTTTTCTGATGAGACTTCAACTTGTAGCTGTAGTAGCTGACAGGTAGAACCTCCTCGCCTCGTTGCTGCATTAAGACACTCCCGATGCCGGTACCACTGGCGTCGACGTGGAGGATGAAAGGCTTCTTGGTATCTGGTGAGGCGAGAATAGGATTAGAACAGAGGAGGAATTTGAGTTGTTCGAAAGCAACGGTTTGCTCCCTGGTCCAATTATACCGTTGCTTGGGACTGGTTAAGGTGATTAAAGGTGTTGCAACAGTGCTAAAGTTCCTCACAAACCTACGGTAATAGGAAGCAAGACCAAGGAAGCGCAGAAGCTGCTTCCTGGTAGTAGGCTGTGGATACTCTCTGATGGCTTGAGTGTGGATATTTAACGGAGCTAGGCTGCCACTCCCTATAACATGACCCAGATACCGCACTTTACCTTTGGCAAAAGTGGACTTGCCCAGATTGATGGTGAGGCCGGCTTTCAGGAGCTTGGTGAACAATCGTTGCAGCTGGAGCAGGTGTTCGCTCCAGGTGTTGGATGCTACAACGATATCATCCAAATAGGCGTAGGTGTTGTCCAAGCCCTGGATGACGCGGTTGACAGCTCTCTGAAAGGTGGCTGGGGCATTGCAGAGTCCAAAGGGAAGCCGGTTATATCTGAAAAGTCCGAAAGGGGTGATAAAGGCAGACAGTTCCTTAGCTCGCTCCGTTAAACACACCTGGTAATAGCCCTTGAGTAAGTCTACTTGAGACAGGTAGCGGGCATTACCAATGGCATCAAGGATATCATCAATCCTAGGTAATGGGTATGCGTCCTTTATAGTGACGTTGTTTAGTTTCCTATAATCCGTACAAAGACGAATCTTACCGTGAGGTTTGGGAACCAGGATACATGGTGAGGCCCAGGGGGACTCACAGGGGGTAGCCAGTCCATGGTCCAAGAGGTACTGTACCTCAGCACGCATGACTTCCGTCTTGCTAGGGCTGATTCGGTAGAATGGTTGGCGAATCGGCTGGGTGTCAGGTAGCAGTTGGATGTCGTGCCGAGTCACAGTACACTCTTGGGGATCATCTCGAAACAACTCCTGATGTTCTCTGATGAGTTTGATGAGTGAAGCACTATTATCGTCCTGAAAATGATTGTGAAGGTCAGTAAGGATTTCCGAATTAGAAAGCGCTGTCTCAGTGTCAGTGCTTTCGGAAGGAGAAGCAGGGAAGGTCTCACTGTGGCTGTATGGACCTGTAAATGAGGTGAAGTTGGTTAGCACAGTGGGAGGAACACCATGGTAAAGTTTGAGCAGATTGATGTGGCACAGCTGGGTCTTCCGCCGCCTATCGGGGGTCTCGAGAACGTAGTTGAAGTTGTTCCGGCACTCCTTAACACGGTAGGGTCCTGAAAACCTGTTCTGTAAAGGAGAACCTGGGATAGGGAAATAGGCAAGAACTAAGTCTCCCGGTTTAAACTTCCTTACTTGGCAGTGCTGGTCGTAACGAGTCTTCATCCTCTCTTGGGCTTTCTGTAGGTTGTTGCTGGCAAAGGAATGGACCCTCTCTAGAATGTGTCGGAGGTTTTGAAGAAACTGGGGCACATTCTGATGCTCACTGAAGGTGGCATCACGTAGAGAATCCTTGAAAGCCTTGAGAGGTGTACGGCACTTACGACCGTAGAGCATCTCATAAGGAGATACTCCTAGTGACTCGTTGGGAAGACTTCTGAAAATACACATGATGAGATCAAGTTGCCTATCCCAATCCTTTGAGGTCTCATTACAAAACTTTTTTAAGAGTGCCTTGATAGTCTGATGACTACGTTCAAGAGAACCCTGTGAAGCAGGATGATAGGGGCTGGACAGTACCTGTTTGATGTTGAACTCCTCCAGAGTCCGTTTGAAGAGATCACTGGTGAAGTTGGTACCACAGTCGCTCTGAATCTCCCTCGGAAATCCATACTGGGTGAAGATTTTCAGTAGATTCTTCACCACTGTAGCAGCCGTAATATTTTTCACTGGAACTGCTATCGGGAATCTGGTGGTAGGACACAGGATGGTTAAGATATAGGCGTTGCCGGCAGTGGTCCGAGGCAAAGGACCAACACAGTCAATAATAAGTCTGTGGAATGGTTCCTCAGGCACCTGGATGGGTGTCAGTGGTGCTCTGGGAATTGAAACGTTTGGTTTCCCTGCTTTCTGACACACGTGGCACATTTGAACAAATTTCTTTACGTCATTAACCATACCTGGCCAGTAGTAGTCTTGGCGAATCCCATGGTATGTCTTGTTAAACCCGTAGTGTGATAGAGCTCCGTGGGCCAGGTGTAGAATCGTGGGCCGCAGGCTGGTAGGAATCACTAGTTGTTCAATGTTTGCCCAATCGTCCTCGTCCTTCAGTTTACTGGGTCTATACCTGCGATAGAGTAATTCGTTCTCCAAGAAGAACCCAGGAACACTGTCGGATTGGGTCTCAGCCTGAAAGAATAATGGTGTCAAGGTAAGATCTTCTCTCTGTAACTTACGGAACTCCAAAGCGGTCAGATTAGGGGGTAGTTTCGAAGGGTCTTGAGGGACAGCGGTAGCAGTAGAGTCAGCTGGCTGTGGTCGTGCAGCTTGAGCACGGGTGGTCACCATAACAGGAGGAGAAACTTCATCACTCTCTTGAACCTTTGCTGGAACATGCTTAAAAATCGGGTTATCCAACACAGAGTTGCTCACCTGGGATATGTCCTTGACGATCAAGTTGGTCGGTTGTTGGTCTTCTGCCAAGTCGTTGCCTAGGAGAAGTTGCACTCCAGGCATGGGAAAAGGCTTTTCCCTGACGGCGACTTGGACTTCACCGGTCACGAAGGGACAATCCAGGTGGACTCTGGCGAGAGGATAAGGAGTAGTAGCAGTAAGGTCAGTGATGAAGACAGTCTCTCCTGTGTAGGCGACGTTGGGCACAGCTGATTTCAAGACGATCGATTGTAGAGCCGCTGTGTCCCTTAAGATCTTAAGTCCGAAACGTCCCTCTGAATCTGAACCGTGGGTAGAGATAGTTCCTGGATATAGATGTTTGCTAAAGAGAGACAGATCATTAACATGAACACCAATATTCATTACAGGCTTACCGGACTTAGGGGGAGTAGGTTTGGGCTTAATGTATTCTGTGTTACCTTTAGATTGGGACTTACCACATTTTTCTATGGTATGTCCATAGAGTCGACAATACCTACAGTACAGTTGAGAGGTACCTTGATCTGGGCTCACTTTCTCGTAACTGTACCAAGACTTCTTACTGGTAGGTTGTTCTGGTGTCAGCCGGTGGATGAGGCTGTAAGTGTCAGCTGACTTCGCGCATTTCACCAAATCGGTCTCTTCTTTGTCTGCTAAGTATAGGCGGACAGGAGGAGGTACACGCCTCAAGAATTCTTCAACCAACATGAGGTTGACAAGCTCTGGAAAAGTAGAGACATGTGCTGCCTCCAGCCATTTCATGAAATATCTCCGTTTGGTGTTAGCAAATTCTAAGAAGGTGGTGGTACTTGCCTTTACGTAGTCACGGAACTTTCGTCGGTAGCTTTCGGTGGAGAGAAGGTAGGCGTCCAACACAGCTTGCTTCAGGGTGGTGTAGTCGTTTTCCGATGCCAAAGTGCTGAGTGTGACTGCTGCTCTACCTGTTAAATGTACTCGGAGAAGGGTAGCCCATTGGTCGTCAGGCCAACTAAGTTGATTAGCAAGGGTCTCAAAAGTAGTGAAGAAAACATCAACCTCCGTTTCTATGAACGGGGGCATTAACTTACTTGCATGGGAGACATTGAAACTTGGAGGAAGACTAGCTGCAGCTTGTTGGAGTTGAGCTTGGTGTGTAGCGTCCATCGTGAGTTCTCTGTTACGACAGTCTAGAGCAGCTTCTGCTTGCCGTTTGTCGTGGTCGCGTTGCATTTCTAGTTGTTGTTGTCTTACTTCAAGTTGTACTTTTTCACGCTCTTTGAATACGGCCAACTCACGTTCTTGCTTCCTTTGAGGACTTTCACTCTCTCTTCCTCAGTGCGGCCTCTCGCTCTTTGAGGCGGATTTCTTCTTTCTTGAGTTGAAGCTCGCGTTCTTGTTCTTCCTTTCTGATGGCAGCTTCACGCTCTCTGATTGCAGCTGCTTCCTGCTGTTGCTCCTTCTCGAGCTTTGCGAGCTCGATTTTGAGTTTCATTGCCGTCAAATCATGCTTATCTGAAATGGTATATTGTTCGTGAGTATCAGAATCTATAATACCTTCATCCGCAAGGTGATCCAAAATTATATTATGTATGGCATACTTGTTGGCTCCAGGGGAACTTCCAAGTGATACTCATGTGCAAGAGTTATCAATTCGACCCTCTTAGCATGACGTAAGTTCCCTATTTCACTTTCTGGATCTGCCTTGAAAGCTTGGATACGAAACATGGTGAAAATGGCAAATAAATGAGACACGAATATACTGTGAGAATATGGTGAATGTCAGAAACAGGAAACGTGGCAACTGATACCTATCCTGTGGAATTGTTAATAATTAAAGTTAATTCAAGATGGTAAATGAATAAGGTCGCAGGAAATCTTGTACCCGGTACTCACTGTGGGAGGATAAAGGCAAGAAAATCCTACTAATTAGTTGAAACTGAGTTTCGAAAAACAAGTGAAACACTAAATGGTTCCAAAGTAAATGAGGTAGTCCAAAAATGTAGTCATACCTTGCCGAGTCACTATAGAACATAAGCAAGGTACCCACTGAAATTGAATATGGTACTTACAGAATTAGCGAACTTCGTGCTCAAAAGAAAGAAAGCTAATTCCCTACCTTGAGTAAGTACCATCAATTCTGACCGACGAGTAGGGGTGCGAGTGTCAACTGGTGACGAGAACTATCGGCGAGGTCCCAACTCGCCAATTAAAGTCCGTGCGAGAGGAACTTTGGCCCTCTATATCCTCCTAGAGTCGGATTGCAGAAATTAGGTGCTATTGACCCGGAGACAGACCACAGTACCAGGGTACCTATGTGATAATCTGTCAAAAATGTGAGAAATATCTGAGGGACAAAAGATGTTAAACACGGGTAATAACACGGAAGGGGGAGACGACCAATTAAGAGTATGACTGCGGCCTACAGTCACCACGTAATCCAAAGTTGTCTCACACTCACCATATGCTACTCCCGTAATGCACAATATACACAGCACCATATGAATAATAAAATGATTAGTGTAAATATTGAAAGCAAGGGAATGAAAGCCAAGTACGCTTACCACAATTACCAATACCTGAGTGCAGCTCCTAGGACAGGCCCCCAATTATATGTGACGGTAAAGTAGTGGAGTATGGTGTTCGGCAGTCTTCCACTGGCAGATGTCAATGCTTTGTCACACATAAAACAAAAAGTAAAAAAAAAGAAAAAAAAGAATGACTGCTTGTTTGATAATCTGTGGTAAGGTAAGGGAAGAGACACAAAACACAATAATAAACAATGACATTTAATAAATCTAAAAAAACAAAGTAAAATAAAGACAATTTCTTGGCTGAATAACGTGACTGTATAACAAATGAACAAGAAATAACATAAAAGTAAATTACGTTAACCGGAGGGCAATATGGAACACAAGGGAAATATACAATAAACAATATATATAATGGTGCTGGGAATATATGCGCTAGCTATAAGCCTCTATTTGATCACACGAGGTGAGTCAACTAGGTGTTCATAGCATGAGAGCACTAGATATTCTGATGATGGTGCGGCCAGCCGACCCCGACGTTGTCTTGGCTTGGAACGTGGTTGGAAGGACTGAAGTGGTGTGTTCTCGAACGGCCAATGAGAATGCAGGACAGCCGCAACAGGTAGTTTGGCTGGGACTGTAGCAGTTGCGGGTCGGTGCGGCGGCCAGGTGTGCAGGAATGGGGGGGGAGGGGAGTTGCAGGTGCGTGTCTGTCTTGATATATACGTTTGAGCCACTGTAAAACGTATCTTGAATATGTGTAGAACGTGATATATAATATATAATTATATATATATATATATATATATATTATAATATATATACTATATATATATATATAACTGAAAACTCACACCCAGAAGTGACTCGAACCCATACTCCCAGGAGCAAGCAACTGGTAACTACAGGGCGCCTTAATCCGCTTGACCATCACGACCGACAAAAGGAAGTGATAGCCTGAGCTATATGAACCACTTCCCCGCCGGCACCTGGATGGTTTCTTGGGCATAGCATTTTATCAAATCACCTCATTTTTTTGGGGCAACACGTGAGGAACACAAATGCAAACAAGCCTGAATGGTCCCCAGGACTAGATACACTGAAAACTCACACCCCAGAAGTGACTCGAACCCATACTCCCAGGAGCAAAGCAACTGGTAACTACAGGGCGCCTTAATCCGCTTGACCATCACGACCGGACAAAAGGAAGTGATAGCCTGAGCTATATGAACCACTTCCCCGCCGGCACCTGGATGGTTATCTTGGGCATAGCATTTTATCAAATCACCTCATTTTTTGGGGCAACACGTGAGGAACACAAATGCAAACAAGCCTGAATGGTCCCCAGACTAGATACAACTGAAAACTCACACCCCAGAAGTGACTCGAACCCATACTCCCAGGAGCAAAGCAACTGGTAACTACAGGGCGCCTTAATCCGCTTGACCATCACGACCGGACATAAGGAAGTGATAGCCTGAGCTATATGAACCACTTCCCCGCCGGCACCTGGATGGTTATCTTGGGCATAGCATTTTATCAAATCACCTCATTTTTTGGGGCAACACGTGAGGAACACAAATGCAAACAAGCCTGAATGGTCCCCAGGACTAGATACAACTGAAAACTCACACCCAGAAGTGACTCGAACCCATACTCCAGGAGCAAAGCAACTGGTAACTACAGGGCGCCTTAATCCGCTTGACCATCACGACCGGACATAAGGAAGTGATAGCCTGAGCTATATGACCACTTCCCCCGGCACCTGGATGGTTATCTTGGGCATAGCATTTTATCAATCACCTCATTTTTTGGGGGCAACACGTGAGGAACACAAATGCAAACAAGCCTGAATGGTCCCCAGGACTAGATACAACTGAAAACTCACACCCCAGAAGTGACTCGAACCCATACTCCCAGGAGCAAAGCAACTGGTAACTACAGGGCGCCTTAATCCGCTTGACCATCACGACCGGACATAAGGAAGTGATAGCCTGAGCTATATGAACCACTTCCCCGCCGGCACCTGGATGGTTATCTTGGGCATAGCATTTTATCAAATCACCACCTCATTTTTTGGGGCAACACGTGAGGAACACAAATGCAAACAAGCCTGAATGGTCCCCAGGACTAGATACAACTGAAAACTCACACCCCAGAAGTGACTCGAACCCATACTCCCAGGAGCAAAGCAACTGGTAACTACAGGGCGCCTTAATCCGCTTGACCATCACGACCGGACATAAGGAAGTGATAGCCTGAGCTATATGAACCACTTCCCCGCCGGCACCTGGATGGTTATCTGGGCATAGCATTTTATCAAATCACCTCATTTTTTGGGGCAACACGTGAGGAACACAAATGCAAACAAGCCTGAATGGTCCCCAGGACTAGATACAACTGAAAACTCACACCCCAGAAGTGACTCGAACCCATACTCCCAGGAGCAAAGCAACTGGTACTACAGGGCGCCTTAATCCGCTTGACCATCACGACCGGACAAAGGAAGTGATAGCCTGAGCTATATGAACCACTTCCCCGCCGGCACCTGGACGGTTATCTTGGGCATAGCATTTTATCAAATCACCTCATTTTTTGGGGCAACACGTGAGGAACACAAATGCAAACAAGCCTGAATGGTCCCCAGGACTAGATACAACTGAAAACTCACACCCCAGAAGTGACTCGAACCCATACTCCCAGGAGCAAAGCAACTGGTAACTACAGGGCGCCTTAATCCGCTTGACCATCACGACCGGACAAAGGAAGTGATAGCCTGAGCTATATGAACCACTTCCCCGCCGGCACCTGGATGGTTATCTTGGGCATAGCATTTTATCAAATCACCTCATTTTTTGGGGCAACACGTGAGGAACACAAATGCAAACAAGCCTGGATGGTCCCCAGGACTAGATACAACTGAAAACTCACACCCCAGAAGTGACTCGAACCCATACTCCCAGGAGCAAAGCAACTGGTAACTACAGGGCGCCTTAATCCGCTTGACCATCTGTAGTTACCAGTTGCTTTGCTCCTGGAGTATGGGTTCGAGTCACTTCTGGGGTGTGAGTTTTCAGTTGTATCTAGTCCTGGGGACCATTCAGGCTTGTTTGCATTTGTGTTCCTCACGTGTTGCCCCAAAAAATGAGGTGATTTGATAAAATGCTATGCCCAAGATAACCATCCAGGTGCCGGCGGGGAAGTGGTTCATATAGCTCAGGCTATCACTTCCTTTGTCCGGTCGTGTCAGGGCGTGGTCTACAGGGCGCCTTAATCCGCTGACATCCTGTAGTTACCAGTTGCTTTGCTCCTGGGAGTATGGGTTCGAGTCACTTCTGGGGTGTGAGTTTTCAGTTGTATCTAGTCCTGGGGACCATTCAGCTTGTTTGCATTTGTGTTCCTCACGTGTTGCCCCAAAAAATGAGGTGATTTGATAAAATGCTATGCCCAAGATAACCATCCAGGTGCCGGCGGGGAAGTGGTTCATATAGCTCAGGCTATCACTTCCTTTTGTCCGGTCGTGATGGTCAAGCGGATTAAGGCGCCCTGTAGTTACCAGTTGCTTTGCTCCTGGGAGTATGGGTTCGAGTCACTTCTGGGGTGTGAGTTTTCAGTTGTATCTAGTCCTGGGGACCATTCAGGCTTGTTTGCATTTGTGTTCCTCACGTGTTGCCCCAAAAAATGAGGTGATTTGATAAAATGCTATGCCCAAGATAACCATCCAGGTGCCGGCGGGGAAGTGGTTCATATAGCTCAGGCTATCACTTCCTTTTGTCCGGTCGTGATGGTCAAGCGGATTAAGGCGCCCTGTAGTTACCAGTTGCTTTGCTCCTGGGAGTATGGGTTCGAGTCACTTCTGGGGTGTGAGTTTTCAGTTGTATCTAGTCCTGGGGACCATTCAGGCTTGTTTGCATTTGTGTTCCTCACGTGTTGCCCCAAAAAATGAGGTGATTTGATAAAATGCTATGCCCAAGATAACCATCCAGGTGCCGGCGGGGAAGTGGTTCATATAGCTCAGGCTATCACTTCCTTTGTCCGGTCGTGATGGTCAAGCGGATTAAGGCGCCCTGTAGTTACCAGTTGCTTTGCTCCTGGGAGTATGGGTTCGAGTCACTTCTGGGGTGTGAGTTTTCAGTTGTATCTAGTCCTGGGGACCATTCAGGCTTGTTTGCATTTGTGTTCCTCACGTGTTGCCCCAAAAAATGAGGTGATTTGATAAAATGCTATGCCCAAGATAACCATCCAGGTGCCGGCGGGGAAGTGGTTCATATAGCTCAGGCTATCACTTCCTTTTGTCCGGTCGTGATGGTCAAGCGGATTAAGGCGCCCTGTAGTTACCAGTTGCTTTGCTCCTGGGAGTATGGGTTCGAGTCACTTCTGGGGTGTGAGTTTTCAGTTGTATTCATTCAGGCTTGTTTGCATTTGTGTTCCTCACGTGTTGCCCCAAAAAATGAGGTGATTTGATAAAATGCTATGCCCAAGATAACCATCCAGGTGCCGGCGGGGAAGTGGTTCATATAGCTCAGGCTATCACTTCCTTTGTCCGGTCGTGATGGTCAAGCGGATTAAGGCGCCCTGTAGTTACCAGTTGCTTTGCTCCTGGGAGTATGGGTTCGAGTCACTTCTGGGGTGTGAGTTTTCAGTTGTATCTAGTCCTGGGGACCATTCAGGCTTGTTTGCATATATATATATATATATATATAATATATATATATATATATATATATATATATTTATATACGTTTGTGAGGGTACCACCTCTGGTGCCAATGTGGGGACCCATAGCCTCGGAGAAGAAAATAAAACGTATTCAGAGAAGACCTTGTGGTTTCTCACTGAACACTAATATTATCTTCGCCTACCACCCCTATTCTTTTGTATGCACACATATATATTTGTTTTATTTGAACTTTGATACAAAAAAGGAGTTACATATAGGGTACAAAATGGTTATCATAAGTTGTCAAGTTCCTCCAGCTCCTCAGATGGCGGGCAGGAACCCTGAATGCAGTGCATTTCCCCTCTGTATCGCCATGCTGAGGCGCTGGAAAAGAAAGCTGGCAGCTCTAGGGTCCCTTGTTGTTTCAATGAGCTTAGAACCTAATTCCTTCAAAAAACTGGTAGCACTTTCACCCCAGGCGCCGAGTGTCTCAGAAGCAATGGGGACAAAATTGTAGTGGTGATCCAGTTCTCTGTACTTACGAGATTTGGCTGCTTCCCTGTGCATGGCAGCGCCACCTGGTTGTGCAACACTGAGGTCAATGTAGGTGTTAGCTAGGGTTGATACGCACGTGTAGTCCCATACCAACTGCTTGCCGTTCTTCCAGGGGTTCACTGTGATACCATCCGGGCGACCAATAAGAGCATCAGAGTTACGGGGCATTAGGTAACGGGGCTCTCTTTCAGCTGGGCATCCAGCTGTGGTGAGGCTCCTCTTGATGATGTCGTTAACTTCCCTGTGCTCGAGTGCCATTCCCCTGTGCTTTGGCAGAGTAGGCCATGGTGGCCGTACCTGTCAGCCACCACCTCCCCGCAAATACACCTATATCTGGTGTAAATTGAGGCAGCAAGGGGAGGGCCACAGCAATTCGGAGGGCGTGTGGTGTGAGATGCATGCCAGTTGCTGACATTGGGGTTGCTAACAGGAAATCTCCTGCATGTGGGGCTGCTACTGCTGTGAGGCGAGCAATGTCATGTTGTGTTGTTGCAGCACCCAGGCACTCTGCAGCAACTTGGTCTACAATGGGGCCATCCCAGCTGAGTTGCTTGTGGGCTTTCGGGGATAGTGGTTGTGGTGATGGGCCTGCACGAGAGGCCACTCTGTGGCACAGCGTGTATAATTGGGATCGTTTACACCCGCCAGCTGAAGTAAGTAGGCAGGTAGAATTTCCTTCACAAAGTCATCGGATGCCGATGAGGACACGAAGGCTGGAACAGCGATTTGCGTTGCTGTTCGAACTCCGAGGCCCCCAAGTTTTAGGGAAGAGAGGCTTGTTTCCACTGTAGGTCATCAAGAGAGTGGTTAAGGGCTTTTTCTAGCATTGATTTCAGTAACCGGTCATACTCGCCTAGTTTTTGGCTATTGTAAGACGGTGAACACCTCAGAAAGTAGGTTAACCTAAGGAGGTACAGACATCTGGTGATGAGGTAGAGTGCATCAATATCCTCAATCCTCCCATCCATCCTCTTAAGGTCGGCGATTTTGTTATCAAGGACCTCATCGATGGCTTTCAACCCCAAGGGAGCTCCTAGGAGTGTGCTGTCTTCAGGTTTAGTTTCATGGATATTTGGCAGAAGACCATCTATTTTCTCTACGATGCCCTGGTTGGAACATATTATTTCTCATTTAGAAGGGTTCAGGGTGAGGCCTAAAACTGCACCTTGCTCCTGGATTTTTCTGATGTCCTCCAGGAGGGAGTCTTGGGAACCAGCTAGGGTACCATCATCCAAGAACCAGATGTTAGGCTCGCTGGACATGACCTCTGTGACGTGTTTGATGACTAAGCAGAAAAGGAGAGGAGCAAGAGGGTCACCCTGTTGGACGCCTTCTCGCGAGTCAATTTTATGTTCGCCAAAAGTAGCTTAAGATCCATACTGTAGCATGAATGTACAAAAGGGTAGAGGGAAGGGAAATGACTATGAACCGCACGGAGTACAGCATCCCTCCGCACCAAATTGAAGGCATTTTTAAATCTAGCTTGATGAGGGCCTTTTCGTCTGTGATGTTGGCGATGAAAGTTCGAGCTGCATGGGCTGCCGCCTCACACCCTTGTGGAATGCCGAACCCGAGCTGTTTTGGCTTCAGCATGTTTGCCGCTGCCTCACTAACTGTTCTTGCAGCAGCCTTTGCGACGAGACGCCGGAGAGAATTTCCCACAGCTATTGGCCTGATCCCTCCATCCTTTTTCTTTAGAGCCCAGAGAGAGATGCTCCAAAAAAATAGGTCTTATGGTCTCTGGTATGTTGCCAGCTAGACAACTTCAAAGCTAGGTTCTTTGCAATGTCATCGAGTGCAGGGTTGAGCATTTGCTTGAGGTGGTTGGGTTTTAGTCCATGAACCCACCTGCTGATCGTGTTGGAGGACAGGCTGCTTTGTTAGACCACAGATTCGGCCACCCAGAGAGTTCTACTCCGTCTCCCACTTGTACAATGTCGTCCTCACGCGGAGCCCTGGGTGGGTTTTTCTCCNGCCTTGCATAGTAGGCAGAGTACGACGTTCTGGCTACTAGGTACGACATATATATATATATATATATATATATATATAATATATATATATTATATAGTATATATATATATATATATATATATAATGTGAGAAAGCTGCATGAACGCGCAAGCCATAGGTCGATAGACGATCATTGGTGCGGTGGTACTGTACTGTGTACGTTTAGGGGTGATCCTGAACGGCATGGTTCGAATCCGGTCGGGTCAAAGAGTTCTTAGTGATATATATATATATATATATATATATATATATATATATATATATATATATATATATATATATATATATATATTTCGTACCTAGCAGCCAGAACGTCGTACTCTGCCTACTATGCAAGCCCGATTTGTCTAATAAGCCAAGTTTTCCTGAATCAATATATTTTCTCTAATTTTTTTCTTATGAAATGATAAAGCTACCCATTTCATTATGTATGAGTTAATTTCTTTAAATTTGAGTTAAAATTAACGTAGATATATGACCGAACCTAACCACCCTACCTAACCTAACCTAACCTAACATATCTCTATAGGTTAGGTTAGGTTGCCAAAAAAGTTAGGTTAGGTTAGGTAGGTTAGGTAGTCTAACAGAACGAACCTAATCTAAGCTAAGCTACTGGGCGGGCAGGTGGACTGGCTGACTAGTGGGCGGGCAGATGGACTCGCTGTCTATTGGACGGGCAGGTTAACTCGCTGATAAGAGGGCGGGCAGTTGGACTCGCTGACTAGTGGACAGGAATGTGGATTGGCTGAATAGTGGGCGGACAGGTAAACTCGCTCTCTAGTGGGCGGGCAGTATGATTCGCTGACTAGTGGGCGGGCAGATGGACTCGCTGTCTAGTGGACGGGCAGGTTAACTCGCTGATAAGAGGGCGGGCAGTTGGACTCGCTGACTAGTGGACAGGAATGTGGATTGGCTGAATAGTGGGCGGACAGGTAAACTCGCTCTCTAGTAGTCGGGTAGATTGACTTGCTGATGAGTGGCTGTCTATAAAGCGAGTGGTGGACTGGCTGCCTAGAAGCCCTGCAGGTAGACTGGCTGACAAATTGGCGGGCAGGGGGACTCGCTGGATAGTTGTCGGGCAGGTGGACTCTCTTGCCAGTGGGCGGGACGGTAGACTCGCTGGCTAGAGGGGCAGCCAGGTGGACTAGCTGGCTAGTGGGCACTAGCTGAGCTCGCTAAATTGCTAGTGGGCGAGAAGGTGGATGCGCAGGCTAGTGGGCGGTCAGGTGGACTAGCTGACAAGGGAGCGGGCAGGTTTAGTGGCTGTCAATAGGTCGGGCAGGTGGACTGATTGGCTGCCTAGTGGGCAGGCAGGTGGACTTGCTGGCTGGAGGGCTGGCAGGTGGACTTGCTGGCTGGTGGGCAGGAAGGTGGATTGACTAAGTAGTGGGAGGGCAGGAGGACTGGCCTGATAGTGAGTGGGCAGGTGGACTGGCTGGCAAGTGGGTGGGGAAGTTGACTGGCAGATTAGTGGGGGGGGGGGAGGTGGATTGGCTGGCTGATGCGTGATAAGGTGGACATGCTGGCTAGTTCACGGATAGGAGGACTGGCTGGCTAGGGGGCGGGCAGGTGGGCTCTCTGGCTACTGGGCGGGCAAGTGGACTCGCTTTCTAGTTGGATGGTGTAATGGATGGCTAGTGGGCGGGAAGGTGGACTGGCTGGATAGTGGGCGGACAAGTTACCTGCCTGACTAGTGAGCGGGCAGGTGGACTGGCTGGCTAGTGGGCGGGCAGGTGGACTGGCTGGCTAGTGGGCGGGCAGGTGGACTGGCTGGCTAGTGGGCGGGCAGGTGGACTGGCTGGCTAGTGGACGGGCAGGTGGACTGGCTGGCTAGTGGGCGGGCAGGTGGACTGGCTGGCTAGTGGGCGGGCAGGTGGACTGGCTGGCTAGTGGGTGGGCAGGTGGACTGGCTGGCTAGTGGGCGGGCAGGTGGACTGGCTGGCTAGTGGGTGGGCAGGTGGACTGGCTGGCTAGTGGGCGGGCAGGTGGACTGGCTGGCTAGTGGGCGGGCAGGTGGACTGGCTGCCTAGTGGGCGGGCAGGTGGACTGGCTGGCTAGTGGACGGGCAGGTGGACTGGCTGGCTAGTGGGCGGGCAGGTGGACTGGCTGGCTAGTGGGCGGGCAGGTGGACTGGCTGGCTAGTGGGTGGGCAGGTGGACTGGCTGGCTAGTGGGCGGGCAGGTGGACTGGCTGGCTAGTGGGTGGGCAGGTGGACTGGCTGGCTAGTGGGCGGGCAGGTGGACTGGCTGGCTAGTGGGCGGGCAGGTGGACTGGCTGGCTAGTGGGCGGGCAGGTGGACTGGCTGGCTAGTAGGGGAGCAGGTGGACTGGCTGGCTAGTGGGCGGGCAGGTGGACTGGCTGGCTAGTGGGCGGGCAGGTGGACTGGCTGGCTAGTGGGCGGGCAGGTAGATTGGCTGACTAGTGGGCGGGCAGGAATACTCACTTGCTAGTGGTCGGGCAGGTGGATTCTCTTGCATGTGGGCGGGCAGGTGATTGACTAGTGGGCGGTCACGTGGACTGGCTGACTAGTGGGCGGGCAGGTGGCCTCGCTGGGGTAGTAAGCGGGCAGGTGGACTCTCTTGCTAGTGTGCGTGTAGGTGGATTCGCTGGCTAGTGGGTGGTTAGGGGGACTAGCTGGCCAGTGACCGGGCAGGTGGACTGGCTGACTACTGGGCGTAAAGGTGGACTGGCTGATTAGTGGGCGGGCAGGTGAACTCTCTTGCTAGTGGGCAGGCAGGTGGACTCGCTGTCTAGTGGGCGGGGAGGTGGACACGCTTGTTAGTGGTTGGACAGGTGGAGTTGCTGACTAGTGGGCGGGAAGGTGGACTCTCTGGCAACTGGGCAGGCAGGTGGGCTGGCTGAGTACTGGGCAGGCATGGGGACTCGCAGGCTACTGGCGGGACAGGTAGACTTGCTGGGTAGTGCCGTGCAGGTGGGCTCGTTCGCTAGTAGGAGGGCAGGTGGACTGGCTGCGTAGTGGGCTAGCAGGTGGACTGGCTGCGTAGTGGGCTAGCAGGTGGACTCGCTGGCTAGTTGCAACTACACCACGCTACTACACCACACCACTACACCACACCACTACACCAGGCTACAACGCCTCGCTACTACACCACGGTACTACACCATGGTACTACAGCACATCATTACACCAGGCTACTACACCATGCCACTACACCACGCTTCTACACCATGCCACTACACCACGCCACTACTCCAGGTTACTACACCAGGCTACTACACCAGACTACTAAACCACGCCACTACACCACGCCACTACACCAGGCTACTACACCAAACCACTATACCAGGTTACTAAACCATGATACTGCACCATGCCACTACACCAGGCTACTACACCATGCTACTACACCACGCCACTACACCACACTACTACAACACGCCACTGCTACACCACACCACTACTTCAGGACACTACACCTGGCAACTACACCATGCTACTACACCACGCCACTACACCACCTCACTACACCACGCCACTACACCATGCCACTACACCACGTCACTCCACCACACCCCTACACCACACAAGGCTACTACACCAGGCTTTTACACCACGTCACTACACGCTAGCTACTACACCACGCCACTTCACAACTACACCACACCATTACACCAGGCTACTACACCACACTACTACACCAGGCTACTACACCAGGCTACTACACCACATCACTACACCATGCAAATACACCCGACTATTACACCAGGCTACTACACCAGGCTACTACACCACACTGCTACACCAGGCTACTACACCACTCTGCTACACCAGGCTACTACACCAGGCTACTACACCAGGCTACTACACCACATCACTACACCATGCAACTACACCCGACTATTACACCAGGCTACTACACCAGGCTACTACACCACACTGCTACACCAGGCTACTACACCACTCTGCTACACCAGGCTACTACACCAGGCTACTACACCAGGCTACTACACCACATCACTACACCATGCAACTACACCAGACTATTACACCAGGCTACTACACCGTGCCACTACACAATGGTACTACAAAAGGCTACTACACCAGGCTACGACACCAGGCTACTTCACCAGGCTACTACACCAGGCTACTTCACCAGGCTACTACACCAGGCCACTACACCAGGCTACTTCACCAGGCTACTACACCAGGCTACTACACCAGGCTACTACACCAGGCTACTTCACCAGGCTACTACACCAGGATACTATACCAGGCTACTACACCACGCCATTATGCCACTACACCTGGCTACTACACCACGCCACTACACCAGGCTACTACACCACGCCACTACACCAAAGCACTACACCACACTACTACACCAGGCTACTACACAATGCCACTACACCAGGCCACTACACCATGCAACTACACCATGCCACTATACCAGGATACTACACCACACCATGACACCACTACACCAGGCTACTACACAAGGCTACTACACCGGACCACTACACCAGGCTACTACACCACGCTACTACACCATATCACTTCACCACGCTACTACACCATATCACTTCACCACGCTACTACACCATATCACTTCACCACTCTACTACACCATATCACTTCACCACGCTACTACACCATATCACTTCACGCTACTACAAATGCTTTCCTTTTTTATTTTAGCAAATGTAGAAATATATTTTTACATTTCCTATTTTATTCATATTTTAGCATTTTAACTTTAAACCCTTTATAAAAGTTGTCACAAAGTTTCAAATTAGGGTAAAAAAATTGTCACAAAGTTTCAAATTAGGGTATAAAAGGTGTCACAAAGTATCAAATTTGGTTTCAAAAGGTGTCACAACAACCCGTCCTCTTAAAAAGAACGTCACTTTTGGCCCGTATGTGCGATATGGCCAAATTTCGACGTAATTTGAAATGAAATCGACTCACAAAAGTGACGTTCTGTTCCGTTTTCTATTTGAGTCGTCCGGCGTACGCGCAGAGGTTATGAAAGGACACTTTAAATTAACGTTTTTCATAACGTTTTGAAACTTTATGAGAATTTCCTGCCCACCTAACCTATCAGAGGACCCTTAACTTACTGTTGTTGAAAAAAAAAATCCCAAATTTATTTTCATATTTTTTTCATTTTCAAATTACGTCCAAATTCGGCCATACGAGCAAACGGCCAAATGCGACGTTCTTTTTAAGAGGACAGGTTGGTCACAAAGTTTCAAATTAGGGTATAAAAGGTGTCACAAAGTTTCAAATTAGGGTACAAAAGGTGTCACACAGTTTAAAATTAGGGAACAAAACGTGTCACAAAGTTTCAAATTAGTGTTAGGTACGTAGGTTTTGGTTATAAGTTTCGGAAACCTATTTAATTCCATACCAAATAATGTATCTAATGCGGGAAAACAAACGTTTCCAATCCTTTCTAACACTTTCCAGGAACGTTGTGGAAACTTAAAATTGTTTCCTGGGGTGGATTCGCTGGCTAATGGATAGGCAGGTGGACTGGCTGGCTAGTGGGCGGGAAGGTGGACTGGCTGACTAGTGGGCGTGAAGGTGGACTGGCTAACTAGTGGGCAGGCAAGTGGACTCGCTTGCTAGTGGGCGGGCAGGTGAACTGGCTGGTTAGTGGGCGGGAAGGTGGTTTGGCTGACTAGTGGGCGGGCAGGTAAACTTGCTGGCTACTGGGCGGGCAGGTGAACTGGCTGGCTAGTGGGCGAGCAAGTGGACTGGTTGGCTAGTGTGCGGGGAGGTGTACTGGCTGACTAGTGAGCGGGCAGATGGACTCGCTGGCTAGTAGTCGGGCAGGTGGACTCTGTTGCTAGTGGGCGGGCAGGTGGACTGACTGACTAGTGAGCGGGCAGGTGGACTGACTGACTAGTGGGCGGGCAGGTGGACTGACTGACTGGTGAGCGGGCAGGTGGACTCGCTGCTGTAGTGGGCTTGCAGGAGGAATGGCTGACTAGTGAGCGGGGTGTTGGACTTGCTTGCTAGTGGGCGGGCAGGAGGATAGGCAGATTAGTGGGTGGGAACGTGGATTTGGTGACTCATGATTGGGCAGGTAAACTCTCTGGCTAGTGAGCAGGCAGGTGAACTTGCTTACTACTGGGCGGGCAGGTGGGCTGGCTGAGTAGTTGGCGGGCAGGTGGACTCACTGGCTACTAGGGGGACAGGACGATTCGCTGTGTAGTGGGCGGGCAGGTAGACTCGCTGGCTGGTAAGTGGGCAGGTGGGCTCGCTCGCTAGTGGGCGGGCAGGAGGACTCGCTGACTAGTGGGCAGGTAGGTGGTCTGGATGGCTAGTGGGTGGGTAGGAGGACTGGCTGTCTAGTGTGTGGGCAGGTGGAATGGCTGGGTATTGGTCGGGCAGGTGCACTGGCTGAATAGTGGACAGGCACTTGGACTTGCTGACTAGTGGGTGGGAAGGTGGATTGGCTGGCTAGTGAGTGGTCAGGTGGACTGGCTGGCTAGTTCGCAGACAGGTGGACTAGCTGGCTAGTGGGCAGACAGGTGGACTGGCTGAATAGCGGGCAGGGAGTTGGACTCGCTGCCTCGTGGGCGGCCAGGTGGACTGGCTGACTAGTAAGCGAGCAAGTGGACTCGCTGACCAGTGGGCGGGCAATTGGACTCGCTGGCTAGTGGGCGGGAATAGTGGAAAGTGTGCCATAAAGTGTCCGTTTTGCTTATTTCGAGGGACACGTTATTGGCACAGTTGCTTTTCGTTACAAATAGCGAGGGACACGTTATGGCTTAAGGCATGTTATGAACACTGGGGGGTGCTCTAGAATAGTTAGCTAACTTAGGGCAGGATAACGGACTAAAGAGAACTGTTTCCCCCGGCCTCGTTAGTTAACTGGGGGGTGGAATAATGGAAGAGAGAGCTATTTCCCACCCCCCCCGTTACAATGTTGGCATGGTGTTGAACAATGTTTAAGCTAGCTGGTGTTCATTTAACATTGTTCAGTCCCATGCGTCCTTTTGTCGCTCAGGCTATCAGGGAGATCTTGAGAGGGTTTAATATTCGCGATTTAGTGAGCTTTTTTCAGGTCAGGAGATAGTGATTCTCTGGCGATGTGTTTTAGTGACTTTGGGGGTTTTGTGGTGTTCAGGGGGAATGTTCACCAGAACTTGCGTGTGTAGTGATTTACGTGTGTGATAATATTTGGCGATTTGGGAACTTAGCGGTTGGTGGTAGTGCAGGTCAGCTGAGTGTGACAGTGACCCCGCATGTCCCAGGGACACCCAGCCTCCGCTGGTTTCCAGGTCAGTTGGGAGATGACAGTGTAGTTCTTAAGTAGTTTTTAAGTGGTGGTTCTGCTCATGGTTATTGCGATCGACTGTTTTACTCCATTTGAGCGAATAACCGAGGTGTACTGGTATTGTACAGCATGCTAGGGGGATGCTTAGTATGTCAGTGACTTCACGTTGGGGACGCTCCACGTTAGATAGTCTGGTCACAGGGGTGGCAAAAGTTTTGAGTTGTGGACCCCGGAGAAGCGAGGAAAGCAATTCTGGGTCACGCAAGTGGCGTAGGTTAAGGGTGGGAGTAATGGCTAATTAAGTACTTAAGATTAAGGGGGTACAGTTAAGTTAGGCTAGTGGTTTTGTCTCGAGGGGCACTCATATATATATTATGGAGATTGGTTTAGTGACAAGTTAAAAGTAGTGACGACCTATTCTCTCTTCCCAACTTTATTCTGGTACTGTTTATGCTCCACCAAGTTAGTTCCAGTAGTAGCTATTAAAATTGTGAGTTGTTGGCAGGAGGAGAGTGTTATAACTGGACTGTCTGAACCCTATACAAATTGAGGGTCACACAACATGTTGGAACACGGATATTGTTGCCTTTATGTTCATTCCCAGGTTGGAGCCAGAGGAGAGGCGCGCACATACGGAAGAGAGACGGCCTGCCTTATACCACACTCAGGGGAGCTCCTCACCAACCACCACGACAGCCCTCTACTTGGCTGTCATGGCTCCACCACGACCACCACCACCCCGGGGACGCCCCAAGATGCAGCCCTCTCATTCGGTCAACATTGGTCTACCCAGTGGACCCCAGGACGGACGGACCCCTGTGGACCCCAGGTCGCTTGTCAGAGACCCATGGGAGAAAGAAGAGAGAAGAGGAAGGGTGAAGATAGACCAAGGTAAGACACGATGCCTAGTGTTGCTTGCTGGTGTCAGCCTCATTGCATGGAGCATAATTTCAAGACAGGATCGTTTGCCTTAACTGGCCGCCGCTCTTGCAAGCAGGCAGCCAGGTCTTCTTGCTCTGTTGAGTGTTTCCCCCTGTGTCGTGCGGACGTGATGTGGCTGTCAGAAGTGCTCTCTGAAGGAGGCGTCTGTAGCAACAGGGAAGGAAGAAA
>WNGS01008512.1:22953-43229 GCA_020271785.1 Procambarus virginalis
CGTGTTTCAAACCCTGGGTGGGTTGGACAGAATAGGTTAATTTAGTTTAGTTTGGCTTGGTTAGGTTAGGCTAGGCTAGATTATGCTATTAGGTTAAGCTTGAATAGGTTTGTTTAGATTTCGTTCTTTAGTAGCTTTGACTCATTTTCATGGTGTCGTTTGGGCTAATATAATAACACAGCATGTAAACGTTTGGGGGTTCTACATTTCAAGATGATGGCCTGAGATAATCCTGCCTGAAGTCATACCAATGTTCTCCAATAGACAACAGATAAGAACTCGAAACTAAACTTTTCGACACTCGCTTGGAGAGATGCCTTTTCCTACCTCTCTGACCAATGTAGCTGGCACCCTTGTTAGAGCTGATTTATACATATAGCACCTTTCCTAGAGCTGGTTGTACATATGGAAATATTCTCAGAAGTGACATGTGCACATTGCACCCTCATGATGACAACTGGTGCTGAAACGCACAATAAATTTTAGTGGCTCTTTGCAATGTACTTGTTTTGCCAATGTGTTTTCCTCTGCCTATGTATCATATGTATATACATTGTGTCAATAAAATATTAATAATAATAATCATATTATTATTATTATTATTATTATTATTATTATTATTATTATTATTATTATTATTATTATTATTATTATTATTATTATTATATGGCATTCATCCTCGAACTGGCTTGAACTTCTAGCGCCCTTGAACTGGCTTGGCCATCTTGTACTCTTTATGTTTTGGCTTAAGCCCCTTCATCATTCTGTCGCCCACGCTACACGCTGCAGGCTGCCCCAGCCACAGGTCCACAGTCGTGGGTGTGAGAATTGTTAATTGACTATTACTAGTGATAGTCAGTCAGTCAGAACTACACAAGCAACACGTTAAGTGCCAAATGTGAAATTATACTTTAAACTGAAAACAAAAGGCAAGAGCAGCCGTTGGAGTCCAATTGCTTGGATCTCCTATCCACTAGGTCATTTAGCTCCTTAATTGCTTAGGGCAATGTTAAGTGTAACAAATGGGATCTCACACCAAATTTGTATTGGTGTGTGTGGTTATGAATCAGGTTCGAATCCAGAAGCAAGTCTTCATTAAATGCAAGAAATAGCATAGTTTGTTGCAGAATAAAGTTAGAGCAATAGTACTGGAAGGTGTTGACGTAAAGACACTTTTCTTTTAACAACAAATAACATTTATTAACAAGCTTAAAATTAATAAAAAGGATAACAAATGTATCGTTAGGTAATTATCCTAAGTGACACTACAACAGCTAATTAATCAAAGTCAGTACCGCTCTCGGCTGGTCAGATTGATACTAGACTGAGCATCGGGTGCTCACTTGGACTCAAAATGCAAATAAAAAGTAATTGCAATCAAAACAAATAAATAACAAAGCAATGCAACACCCCGAGACTGGTGACAGACAGTCTCCTGTAACCAACACACTGACGTTAACACACGTCTCTATGGACGGTGATCAAAAGAATAACAACTGTGTTACAGTTCTATCACACAGACAAGAATAATTGATTTCCAATCAATTGAATCAAAACAAACAATTAAGATAATTATGTAAATTACTTTAAATATTTACGTTAATTAATTACATTAATTACTGTCATAAAGACAGTCAAAAAATCAAAGGTAATTTACTTTAATTACAATCCGTCACTACAAACACATTAATCAATCAAACAATAATTCTCCACAGAAATTACTCGGCCACAAAGACAATTACACAATCAGTGAGTAACTACATTAATTACTGCCACACGGACAGGTAATTATTCAAGACGAATTACGTTAACTCAACGCTGTCACTTAAGACAGCTTTCCAAACAAGAAATTAGTCACTACGGTACTAATTGCGTTAAAAGACAGCTATCATAACAATGGAATTACTTCACTGACTTTTCAATTAATAATTAGAGAATACATAAATTCTTGTCACACAGACAAACCAGAACATGGTACGAATGATATAACAGATCACAGCACTAATAGGTTAACAAGGCACAAAATTATACCACAAAACAAATCTCAATGTCAAAGTAATTAATAATCACAATTAATTAGACAATAAAAATTAACTCAGGTTATCACTCAGACTAACCCTTACCTCACTGGCTTTGTTCTGAAATGATAACAAAAGATTCACATGGAAATATAATACAGTAATCAGTATAATATTGAACTGTACCACACCACACAATTAATACCATTTTACAGCTAGGTGAGTACATCCATAATTATATGTGTAATTTACGTGCATCTCATACACAACCAGAGACGAATTACACTTATCACTCAGACGTAATGTAATCGTTAACTTTACGTGCTTGACTACGCTTCTCTCACCCGTTTCAGGTAACAATGAGATAACGTCAAGTCGTAAGGTTGATGTCAAATCAACAATTGGAATTTATGCAAAAATACAAATAAAGAGATAAATTTAGCGTACTCTAGTACTTTTAGTCCTAGAGTAAATTTAGAGTACTGGCGGGCTTCTTTCACTCAATCAATCCCCATACATGCAGTTGATAAATTTGCAGTTGACTTACGATCTAAGATTTTTTTTAGATGATTTTTTAAAGATGTACATTAGGTACATCTGCATTTGTGCAGCTACCCTAGACTATATGAAGGGGCGTACAGTGTGTCAAAAAGCTAGCTACGTGATGCTAAAAAATCCCCATCACACAGGATGGTTAGTCAGAGGCATGTGATAAGTAGTCTGCACCGGCAGACTCTGGGGGCATTATGAGTATATCTCGAACACAAGAGTGAGTAAGGCAGCAGTGATACTAAAAGTCCCCATGTCGCAGGATGGTCAGTCGAGGATGAGGAGGGAGAGTTTGGCGCACTCTAACCAAGAGGTCACCAACCTGTCCTCTTAAAAAGAACGTCGCTTTTGGCCGTTTGCCAGTATGGCCGAATAAGGACGTAATTTGAAAATGAAAAAAATGAAAATAAATTTGGGATTTTTTTTCAACAACAGTAAGTTAAGGGTCCTCTGATAGGTTAGGTGGCCAGGAAATTCTCATAAAGTTTCAAAACGGTATGAAAAACGTTAATGGAAAGTTTCCTTTTCTAAGCTGGCCGAGTAAGCCGGACGACTCGAATAGAAAACGGAACAGAACGTCACTTTTGTGAGTCGATTTCATATCAAATTACGTCCAAATTTGGCCATAGTGCGCATACGGGCCAAAAGTGACGTTATTTTTAAGAGGACGGGTTGGTCACAGGGTGCTGACCACGTGACAAGGTACACGGGTTGACAGGAACGGATGGCGGGATATTCTGTCCACAGAGATGGCTGTAATTAGCTCATTTCACATAGAAGAAATTACAGTTCACTTGGAAACATTTACTTATCCTCTTCTATAGTCAACTAACGTAGCAATAGGCTGACGGATTGCTATGGATGATGTGGATAATCACGGATCTTTAAACTGCAGTCTGTTGCTCTCTGCAGAGATCACGTGATGGCACTCTCTCTCGTTTCACTCGTAATATTGTTAATTCTGATCTTCACGGCAACGGATTCTGAATGACGGAACCGAGATGATGGTCTGGGGATAGCAAGTAGAACTTAGTGTCACGTTTAAACGTTGTTAACGTTGTTGTGGCCACAACTAACGTCTCCACGCCTTACAAAGGATGGCGACTACTTCAGAGAGACGCTAGGCAGCGCCGGGCAGCCTAGCCTAGCCTCGCGTCCTACACACTGTCCTCTCTGTACTGTGAAGGAACCAATCAGCGAGTAGGATGAGGCTGCTGCTACGAATCACAAATCTTCCTTAGGTCATGTGGGGCCCGGTGACGTCACATGAAGAGGTCTGAACCAACACTGACGGAGGGTGACCCTTCCTGACCTAAGCGGGCCAGAATACCTCCTGACTACAAATCGATTTTCAAACTCAGAGTTAATTATTAACTAATGTAATACTTATTACAATGGGTGTAATTTTCTTATTAAAAATGCCACGACGGCCATCGTGGTCTTACCAAACAGCAAGTGTCATACACTGTCCATAGACACCCAACAAACTACAGTACATACTAACGGAGTTAGCCTTGGTGTACCTACTCTGTGCACTCATGAGAGAGGTAAAATGGCGGCGTGCACACTCTACCACACATTTAAGCTAGCTGGTGTTTTCTCCTCCTCACTCACTCTCCTCCTCACAGTGGATCATCACACTACACACACATAAACAGCTTCGTGCTTGTATTTAGTTTTAGCCCGGGGGAATTAATTTATGTAAAGAAGAGAAACTGTAAATCATACCATATAATTTTTTTGGGGGGGAAAGGCTCCAGATGCTTGATTATGCGTTAGTTACGGCTGATTGACTCTTAACTAAGACCACAACCAATCATAGGGCGCTTTGAGCTCTGGTACACAATTGGTCCGACTTGATTCCGGGAATTAACCTACGTGACATTTATACATTAGAGACAGAGCGTAAAGACACATACGGAACTGTCAATAAGGGTCGAAGTTCGTTCAACAAGTGGATGATTCATCAATAGTCAATCATTTTAGCTATCTAATGTTGCAAATCGGAATGTGACATTGATCGCCAGATAGGGCAGACACGAGTTCTCTTTATAAAGCACTGGCTTGATGAAAAATGTATTTGTGACCGTGCACCTCTCCGGTGCTCTCTGGGAGCGGAGATGGGTAAATAGTTCGAAATTTCCATTCGTTTTAAAGAGTTTGAGTTGGTATAATCGGTTAGCGCGTACTAGTTATGACAGCTGTATGAACAACTGTGCTCTCTGGGTTCGAGTCTACCTGCAGGGTGGTGTCTAAGTTGTGTTTACCTCACTTGCGTCTTTAGGCAAGTTCATGTGTGTGTGTGTGTGTGTGTGTATATATATATATATATGTCGTACCTAGTAACCAGAACGCACTTCTCTGGCTACTATGTCTTGTAGCATGGGTAGGCGGTGTTGTCGTGTTGCTGATCCTTCTTTCTGGACAACCCAACCCACAACTTGGTAGAGTGCTTATACTTTACCAGGAGATCACCCTGGGCGCTTCTGGCTCTTGGAGAGGGGCTCAACGTCACACGTTTAGGGGATGCGGCTCCAATACTTAGCCTCTTTGTCACGTGCACACACCCACTCGAGCCGCTGTGACTCCCCACTCTCTCCTTAAGAGACGTGATCTCCTCAATTCCCTTTGACTTATTTGTTTTCCGTCCTACCCTGTCCACAACAGTGGTATTTGGTTCTTTCTCTCTCTCCTTCTTTACTATTTCCTGGGAAGCCTCACTAGGACAAGGGCAAACACCAGCAAATTTGAATACATTTACTGGACAAAGCACATACACAATACATAAACACATATAATAATAATAATGAATCCTACACTCTATACTATTCCAGTCAGGTTACACTCCAACACTATCAGAACTCTATCATCTGCTTATCAAGTGGTATCCTATCTTCTGATTCACCACCTAATATTACCAACCTCCTTAAGTAGGTCAAGTCTTATAATACAATGCTGCACTATCAGCAAGAGAATATATATCTATAAACATGTACAAGGAAAAGCAGCGTATGAATGCAATAACATATNTGTGTGGGTTGTGGTGTGTGTGGTGTGTGGGTGTGTGTGTGTTGTGTGTTGTGTGTGTGTACTCACCTATTTGTGCTTGCGGGGGTTGAGCTTTGGCTCTTTGGTCCCGCCTCTCAACTGTCAATCAACTGGTGTACAGATTCCTGAGCCTACTGGGCTCTATCATATCTACACTTGAAACTGTGTATGGAGTCAGCCTCCACCACATCACTGCCTAATGCATTCCATCCGTTAACTACTCTGACACTGAAAAAGTTCCTTCTAACGTCTCTGTGGCTCATGTGGGTACTCAGTTTCCACCTGTGTCCCCTTGTTCGCGTCCCCCCAGTGTTGAATAGTTTGTCCTTGTCTACCCGGTCGATTCCTCTGAGGATTTTGTAGGTTGTGATCATATCTCCCCTTACTCTTCTGTCTTCCAGTGTCGTAAGGTGCATTTCCCGCAGCCTTTCCTCGTAACTCATGCCTCTTAGTTCTGGGACTAGTCTAGTGGCATACCTTTGGACTTTTTCCAGCTTCGTCTTGTGCTTGACAAGGTACGGGCTCCATGCTGGGGCTGCATACTCCAGGATTGGTCTTACATATGTGGTGTACAAGATTCTGAATGATTCCTTACACAGGTTCCTGAACGCTGTTCTGATGTTAGCCAGCCTCGCATATGCCGCAGATGTTATCCTTTTTATGTGGGCTTCAGGAGACAGGTTTGGTGTGATATCAACTCCTAGATCTTTCTCTCTGTCCGTTTCATTAAGTACTTCATCTCCTATTCTGTATCCTGTGTCTGGCCTCCTGTTTCCACTGCCTAGTTTCATTACTTTGCATTTACTCGGGTTGAACTTCAACAGCCATTTGTTGGACCATTCACTCAGTCTGTCTAGGTCGTCTTGTAGCCTCCTACTATCGTCCTCAGTTTCAATCCTCCTCATAATTTTTGCATCATCGGCAAACATTGAGAGAAACGATTCTATACCCTCTGGGAGATCATTTACATATATCAGAAACAGTATAGGTCCAAGGACTGACCCCTGCGGGACTCCACTCGTAACGTCTCGCCAATCTGAGACCTCACCCCTCACACTGACTCTTTGTCTCCTGTTGGTTAGGTACTCCTGTATCCAACGGAGTACCTTCCCTTTCACTCCAGCCTGCATCTCCAGCTTTTTCACTAGCCTCTTGTGTGGCACTGTATCAAAGGCTTTCTGACAATCCAAAAATATGCAGTCTGCCCACCCTTCTCTTTCTTGCCTTATTTTGTAGCATGGTCGTAGAATTCAAGTAACCCTGTGAGGCAGGACCTGCCATCCCTGAACCCATGTTGATGCTGTGTTACAAAGTTCCTTCGCTCCAGGTGTTCCACTAGCTTTCTTCGCACAATCTTCTCCATCAGCTTGCATGGTATGCAGGTTAGGGACACTGGCCTGTAATTCAGTGCCTCCTGTCTATCCCCTTTCTTGTATATCGGGACTACATTAGCTGCTTTCCAAATTTCTGGCAGTTCCCCTGTTGCCAGAGATTTGTTATACACTATGGAGAGTGGTAGGCACAGTTCTTCTGCTCCTTCCTTAAGTATCCAAGGAGAGATTCCATCTGGGCCTATAGCCTTTGTCACATCCAACTCTAGTAAACACTTTCTTACTTCCCCGCTTGTAATCTCAAACTCTTCCAGTGGTTCCTGGTTAGCTATCCCTCTCCTAACTCTGGGATTTCTCCTTGTTCTAGGGTGAAGACCTCTTGGAATTTCTTATTCAGTTCCTCACATACTTCCTTGTCGCTTGTAGTGAATCCTTCTGCCCCTATCCTTAATTTCATAACCTGTTCCTTTACTGTTGTTTTTCTCCTGATGTGGCTATGCAGCAATTTAGGCTGAGTCTTTGCCTTGCTGCGATGTCGTTTTCGTATTGTCTTTCCGCCTCTCTTCTCATCCTGACATATTCATTCCTGGCAATCTGGTATCTTTCTCTGCTCTCCAGTGTCCTGTTATTCCTATAGTTTCTCCATGCCCTTTTACTTTGTTGCTTAGCTAGCCTACATCTCTGATTAAACCATGGGTTTCTCATCTTCATTTCACTGTTTTCCTTTTGGACTGGGACAAACTTGTTTGCTGCTTCCTTGCACTTTTGCGTGATGTAGTCCATCATATCTTGGGCCGTCTTTTCCCTGAGCTCTGTTTCCCATGCTATGTCTGTTAGGAATTTTCTTATCTCCTCATAGTTTCCCTTTCGGTATGCTAACCTTTTGGTTTCAGTATCTCTCCTCGAGTTCAATAACCCTTCTTCAATCAGGTATTCAAACTCCAATACACTGTGGTCGCTCATCCCTACTGGGGCCTCAAAACCGATTTCTCTTATGTCAGAGTCGTTCAGGGTGAAGACCAGGTCGAGTCTCGCTGGTTCGTCATTTCCTCTCATCCTTGTGGGTTCTCTGACATGCTGGGTTAAGAAGTTTCTAGTCACCACCTCCAGTAGTTTGGCTCTCCACGTATCCTCGCCGCCATGCGGTTCCTTGTTCTCCCAATCAATCTTCCGTGATTGAAGTCCCCCATGATGAGCAGGTGGGATCTATTTCTACAGGCAGCAGAGGCTGCCCTCTCAATTATAGTGTTAACTGCCATGTTGTTGTTTTCATACTCTTGACTGGGTCTTCTGTCATTTGGTGGAGGGTTATATATTACTGCTACTACTATTCTTGGTCCTCCCATTGTCATGGTGCCTGCTATGTAGTCTCTGAAACCCTCACAGCCCGGGATAGCCATCTCCTTAAAACTCCATTCCTTTCTCATGAGTAGGGCCACTCCGCCTCCTCCCCTACCTTCCCTCTCTTTCCTTATTACTGTGTACTCCTGGGGAAACACAGCATTCGTTATGATTCCAGAGAGTTTTGTCTCAGTGAGTCCGATTACATCTGGGTTCACTTCTTGTGTTCTTTCCCTTAGTTCACTTGTCTTGCTTGTGATCCCATCTATGTTCGAGTACATTACCCTGAAACTGACTCTTTTCTGCTTCTCCTCTGGGGGGGACCTGTGGGGTCTGGGGTGAGCGGGAGCTTGGAGGATCTGGTACGGGGAGACTGGTGGAGGAGGAAGGGCTTGGGGGGTGGAGGGGAGGGGGAGGGAAGGGTGGGTGGGTGAGAGGGGGAGGGTAGGGGGGGTGGGTGAGAGAGGGAGGGTTGGGGGGGTGGGTGAGAGGGGGAGGGTTGAGGGGGGTGAGAGGACGAAGGTTGGGGGGATGGGGGAGAAGGGGGGGTTTGGGGGGCAGTAAAGGGGGGAGGGCGTGGGGGGAAAGGGAAGGCTGAGGTGGGTGAGGAAGAGGGGAGGGTATTGGGGAGTGGTGGAGAGGGGAAGGCTTAGGTGGGGTGGGGGAGAGTGGGGGGCTTAGGGGGGCAGGGGAGAACTGAGGGCTTGTGGGTGGGAGAGACTGGAGGGCATGTGGGAGAAGGGAGGGCTTGGGGGATGGGGGAGAAGGGTGGTCCTGGGGGGAGGGGGGAGTGGGAGGAGGGGGATGAGAGGGAGGAAGGGGGTGAGTGGGAGGAGGGGGGTGGGTGGGGGGAAGGTGCCTTAGGTGGGTACTTAGTGGGGGGCTGGCAGGGGTTGGGGCAGGTAGGGTGTCTGTTGGGTAGAATGTGGGGATGGTGTCACACTCCCTGTGGCTAGTGCACTGTTTGAGGAGGGTTCCCCACTCCCCTCTGGGATTGTGTGGATCGGGGTTGTGGCTCCCTGATTCCTTTCTCTCTCCCTGCGCTCCTTCCTCACGTCTGCTGCCTGCTTTCTCTCTTCCCTTGTCATATCCCTCTGTAGGAATACTTTTTTGAACTTCTCGACATTTGCTAGACAGCACTTCCTTTCTAACAGTTCCTCTTTCGTGTTTTCGCTCATGAATACCACCTTTATCATTCGGTCTCTGTCCTTGTTGTACTTTCCAAGCCTGAAAACCTTTTCAACATTTTGTACAGTTCCCTCCTGTGTGTGTGTGTGTGTGTGTTGTGTGTGTGTGTGTGTGTGTGTGTGTGTGTGTGTGTGAGTGTGTGTGCGTGCGTGCGTGCGTGTATGTGTGTGTTCTCACCTAGTTGTGCTTCCTGCGGATGAGCTTCGCCGCTATGGTACCGCATCTGAACAGTCAATCATTTTTAACATTTTCAATATCCTACTACTACCACAATATTCAAATGACATCATTTCTCTGACACTCATATATCACGATATCAAGGTCTTCGCCAAAAAAAGATTATCCAAAATATGTTTAGTTTTACTAATACAAGTTGTCAAGGGTTCCTCCCAAAAAATACATGTCAATATTTCATGTTTGCATATATTTATAAAAGCAATAAATGAACTTAGGAATAAAGTTTTAAGGGCATGTTGTAGAGACGTCAACTCTACATATAAGGTGTAAGTTTCATGTATATTGAGAAAATGAAAGAGGAGATGCAATTTTATGTTACTTGACAATAAATAAGATCAAAGATTCTGCCACCTCTGGTTGAAGTTGACGTCAACCAATTTTCTTCAAAATTTGCATCCTTACAGATAAGCATACGTTCTGTAAGGTGTATAAGTTTCATGCAATTCGGCTAACAAAAAATTAGAAAAAAAATAGATATTTTTTATGGCATAAAACTGAATATTAAAATACTTTATTATATACAATTGTGATAGCTAAGAGTCATAGAGTCTATGACTCTAGACTCTAGACGCTTTAAAAGAGACCAACGTCGTCTATGCCTTCAAATGCCCACTTGGGGACTTTAAGCCTCAAAAAACTCAGTATATAGTCAAGACAACAACATCTCTTTCCAGGCGATTAACGATGCATAAGCAACAGGGATCCATTAAGGAACATATAATCTCTTCCCACAACCAGACCATCACCAGAGAAATCTTAACAAACAACACAGAAATCATCGATAGATACAGCGATAGCAGGCAGCTTGATATCTGCGAAGCACTACACATCAAGAAGTCAACACCAGCAATCAACAGCCAATTAATGCACAACTATATTCTACCCACTTCAAGACTCCGCACAAATATAGAAGCATCAAGAAATATGGGCCAATAGGCCCTTTGCAGTTACTTCCATTGTTCCCTTTAATTTATCCAATTTTACCCAATGCACCGTGTTCTGTCTTGTGTTGAAAGTTTGCTCTGTCTTGTGTTGAAAGTTTTGTTCACCTCATCCAAAACTGTTATAACATATCACCTCACGCAAATGCGGGTATACAAGATAAAAGCTGTTTAAATGATAGTATAGTAAAACTCTGTTTAGTGTTTGCAGGTTATAGTTGTATGTGTGTAAACTAAATTATTTGAAAATGTAATAAGTTATTATGAAACGCGTTCAAGTGTTGCGTCAGACTAAAAATAAAAAATGAATTTTGGAGAACTGATTTTTCAATTACCCTCAACAGTGAAAAGAAACATAAGAAATATTGAGAAAATTCGTGTTAGAATTATTAGTCCTGTACATACCAGTTGCGTTGCTCCTGGCAGTATGGGTTCGAGTCACTTCTGGGGTGTCAGTTTTCAATTGCATATATTGCTGGGGACCATTCAGGCATGTTCGCATAAAATTATATATATATATATATATATATATATATATATATATATATATATATATATATATATATATATATATATATATATTCGCATATATCAGAGTAAGAAAATGTTCCGTGATCGAAAGCAATATCTGGTTATCGACAGGCCATTGTACCCACTTGCTGCGAGGTCGTCTGTCTCGGCGGTGACTGACGTTTCTATTACGCCCTGCGGCCTGAACGATGATTCAAAACAATATTCTGAGTTCATTAAGAACCAGCAGGAACCATGGGTGAGGATTGCTACGTCATTTTCAGGAGTCGTTGACAACCACTACATTTTGTGAGCGCCATTCATGACGCCATTGATTATCAGTACATGTAATTTGGATTTTAATATACTCTATATTTTATAGAGCAGCGTGCTCACTGCTCTGTTGTACGACACTCTATATGTAGAAACATTCCAAATATCTTTTTGAAATTTTTATGTAAATACAGCTTGAACTCTGGAGACTTGATAACTGTTACGGCCCTTGACCTCTGGGTATGGTTCCTCTGTTGCAGTTGATAAACATATAATATCATACGGTCTTGCCACAATAAATGTCTAGGGGTGAATTAAAAGCAACTGCTAACTTAACAAAGCAATATACTTAAAGTAAGGGTAACAAGAACATACAAATAACATAAATGGAAAAAATGCAGATAGCCAGAAATATTAATACACCCATAATTAATCTTACAATATCGTTATATAAACGCAGAACATTTCTTTACAACATAAATGAATAGATGGGTAAGCACATAATAGTCTAACCAGGAAATCAGATTTGTAAACTAAGCAATAAAACAAAAATCCACAAACTTAGCTTATCACAGGTCTCCACCTGCCAGCTCTACCCACGCAACTGACTACCACCCTCATGTAAGGCATGGCGACTACCACAAGACCAAACTAAAACCTACATGAAATTTCCTGATACTCTGCTATCAGATAGTAGTACTTAAGAACATAATTCTAATTACACTTATGTGTATATAACACTGCTAAGGTGTAAAAGAATTTAAGTACATTCAATAACAGGAATAATTTCAATGGTGAAACATTGACGCTAGCTTGAATACATTGCCCGCCACTGGAGCAATCCCAAATATGGTCATCCCCCAGTGAGCTGCCACCGACTCCCTCCCACAGGAATGAACATGCAAATAGCCTAACACAATATTCAATACAGGCACACTACAGCATGCTACAATTAAATCAAACATAATTATACTGAAATACAACGGTATACCATGTTATATTTACTTAATTGGGAAAAGAAGTAATGGACATACATATTTAGCATGATGAATGTTAGAATCAAACAGATTCGTAACAATAACATAGCCTAAACTGTAGACTTGATAACATAGCCTAAATTGTAGACTTGATAACATAGCCTAAACTGTGGACTTGATAACATAGCCTAAACTGGAGACTTGATAACATAGCCTAAGCTGAAGATTTGACAATATAGCCTAAGCTGGAGACTTGATGATAGTATGCATCCGTCAATCCCGTGGGGTTATGGAGTTGTGTCGTGGGTGCCTGGTTGGGTGCAACGTCTGCTGTGGCTGTGACGTCCAACCGGAGAACGGCAATCCCGACTGCAGTGAATGCATATAAACGCCGAAGCGGCTGCGTTCGTCAGTGGTTGAGACTTCCTCTGAAGTCTCTTTTCCTCTGCCTGCCTCTTCAGTTCGCCCTCTAATTGCTGATGTCCTTTCTGCGCTTTTTATCTGCAGGCAGATCTGTTCGCAGCTGCTGCCTTCCAAGTGTTGATGTCGATGTTCAGCTGTCTGAGGTGTGTTTATAGGCGTCTTTGAAACGCAGCTGAGGTCGTCCGGTGGACCTCTTTCCTGATGCCAGTTCTCCATATAAGAGGTCCTTCGTTAAGCGGCCATCTTCCATGTGTGTGACATGTCCCAGCCACCGCATGCGTCTCTGCTTCAGGAGAGTGAACATTGAAGGGATGGCTGTTCTCTGTAGCACTGCGTTGTTGGAGACATGGTTCCACGGGATGTCAAGGATGCGTCTTAGGTTCCTCATGTGGAAAGTATTAAGTCATCTCTCCTGGCGAGAGCGTAGGGTCCAGGATTCCGAGTCATAGAGAAGTGTACTCACAACACATACCATGTGGACTTGTGCCTAGGAGTGCACTGTCAGTTCGACATTTGCCAAAATGCGCTTTGTGAGCCTGGCCAGTGTTGTTGCGGCCTTCCTGATACACCTGTTCAGCTCAGTTACAAGGGAAAGGGTGTCTGAGATTGTGGAGCCCAGGTACACAAACTCGTGGACCGACTCCAGCACGTAGTCTGTAATGTTTATACAGGGTAACTCATTGACGTCTTATCCCATCACCTTGTGTCTTCTTCAGGCTGATTGTCAGGCCGAATGTAGAGCATGCTGCTGCAGGCCTTCTGCTGTGTGTGTGGTGATCGCTGCGTCGTCGGCGAAGAGGAAGTCCCTGAGAATTCTCATCTGTACTTTCGTCTTTGCTCGGAGTCTGGGTAGATTGAAGAGCTTTCCTTCAGATCTTGTACGGAGATAGATGTTCTCTGTTGTTGTTCCAAAGGCATGCATAACGAGGATCGCGAAGATGCCGAACAGTGTTGCAGCAAGGATGCATCCCTGTTTAACACCACTGATGACATTGAATGGTTCAGAAGTTGATATGTCGCACAAGACTGTGCCTTTCATGTCCTCGTGGAACGATTGTAATCATGCTGGTGGGGAAACCAATTTTGGCCAAGATCTTGAAGAGTCTGTCCCTGCTCTCGAGATCGAATACCTTTGTAAGGTCAGTAAAGTCACGTCTAGATCTAGCCGACGTACAGGGCTTTTCTCTGCTCTCTGCACTTTATTTAACGCTGTTTCAAGGAGAACACCACGTCATTGGTTGACCTCTCGGCTCTGAAACCATACTGTGACTCTGGGTACACACTTTCAGCAAGAATTGGGAGCCTCACCAAGACGACTTTGACAAAGATATATGCCGACGACGCTGAGGAGGGAGATGCCGCGATAATTGTTGCAATCGCTTCTGTCCCCTTTTTTTTTGTAGAAAGTGATGATGTCTGCATCTCTCATGTCTTGTGGCACCAAGCCCTTCCTCCAACACTGGCACAGTTCATGAAGCTCAGTTTTAAGTGTTCCTCGAGCACACTTGAGAACTTCAGGCAGAATGCTGTCGTCTCCTGGGGTATTCCCTGAGGAAAGTGAATCCAGTGATTTCTCAACTTACTCCCAGTCGGTTCAAGGTCAAGTTTTTCCATGGTGGGCAGGCACTTGATTGCATCCAGGGCTTCTACGCTGACCAAGTTTTCTGGATTAGAGTTCAGAGTGATGTTCCACCCAGCGATTCATCTGCTGATCACCGTCTTTAATAACCTCTCCAGTAGCTTACTTCAGAGAAGCCGTCCTGTTTTGTGCAGGACCTGTTGCCTGTTTGATCCCTTTGTACATACCTTTTACGTGGCCGACGGTAGCCGCAGAATGGATGCCGGAACAGAGTCGGAGCCGATAATCGTTAGCACAGTGCCTTGAAGCTTGTTGAACCCTACTGTGGGTAGTACAGAGGGCTTGTAGGTTCCTTTCTGAGGGCAGGTTCTTGTAGGATGAGAGAGCTCATTTTTTTTCTTTATGAGGGTTAACAGTTCCTCTGCACAGTTCTCCAACCAGTCTGCTGACTTGTTCTGCCTCTTACCGAAGAGTGGACATGGCAGTGTTGAGAATGGTGTCCCTGTGGTGTGACTACTTCTCACTTGCACTATTGCAGGGTGATCCATGAAGGGCGTTTACCAGTACAGCAATGAACTCCTTCTCCTTGAGAAGATCACGGGTCTTGTTTACATTAATGCGTGGTCTTGCCCCTTCTTTGCTTTGTGGATTTTCCGAGGTTGGAACTTTACAAACGATGAGAGAGTGGTCGGTGTCACAATCTGCGCTCTAGAAGCTGTGGGTCAGTTTTATGCTTCTGAGATTGTTATGCCCCGTGAGCACCAGGTCGAGTTGATGCCAATGCTTAGACCTGGGGTGTCTTCAGGAAACCTTGTGCTGGGGCTTGGTGTCGAAGAAGGAATTGGTGTTGCAGAAACCATGACGACAGCAGAACTCCAGGAGGCGCTGCCAATTCTCATGTATCTTCCCAAACCCAAACTGGCCCAGGCAGGAAGGCCAAGAGCTGTGATCAGAACCAACTCTTGTGCTGAAGTCTCCCAGGAGGAAGACTGGCTCTTGTTAAGGCTCGTCTCTGAGAGTTAGGCCGAGGTCATCACAGAACCCGTCCTTCGCTTTGGTAGAGGAGGTCAGTGTTGGTGCATAGGCGTTGATGAGGCTGACCATTCCTGTTACTGTATGAAGCTGAAGTTTGAGGGTCCTTGAAGACCAATCTGTATTCACCTAGTTGTATTCACGTAGTTGTGCTTACGGGGGTTGAGCTCTGCTCTTTCGGCCCGCCTCTCCACTGTCAATTAATCAATTGTTACTAACTTTTTTTACCTTTCTTCACACACACACACACCCACACACACACTGTGGGAGTACGTCTCCCAAGATTCTCCCACAGCTGACTTGAATGGCTCATTGCAGTGCACAGTGCACTGATCTTCGTGCACAAAGCCTATCTCTCTTAATTCTGAAGTGACCTGGCATGTTGGGTATCTCCAGAATGCCCACTTAACCAGGAACACTTTTATAATACGGAGGCCGCCGTATGTCCAGGCAGAAAGTAGATACAGGGAGTTAAGCATACTTGCAACCAAAGGGTCAGTGAGTACATTGGTGGTGCAGCATGAGAAGAGTAGAGGAGACGCCTGCGAGGCGACAGTGTGATCCTGAGGTCAACCTCAACCGGCGCATGGAGAATAACAGCTATGACGTTTTCGTGACGTGTTCATGACGTCACCTCTCCTACTGCTCATCGAACGAGCTAATATGATTGGTTCCCACTCACTTGCTGCAATGCTATTGGTTAAATTGTAACTCCTTTGTGTTGTGAGCCACGAGATGCCCGGCACCCCTTGTAAAACCATTCACGTGAGGGAGACCAAACCGAGAGGACGGGTTCTGTTCTGTCTACCGGCCAATAGACTGAACACCGTCTATTCCTCACCGTCAAGTTAACTCAGCGTCTCTGCGATATACTACACACTCGCCAGAATCACGAGTGTGAGTATATGGTTCAGAAGCCTAAAGTGACAAATCTCCAGAGCGAAACATACTGGTATCAGGTAACCCCTGGTGACAAAGATCGTTGTGAGTGACTTTGAGTGAACTAAGGCAGTGCTGCTCCCTAAGTAATCTGTGTGTGACTTTACCACAGTGTACCTGTACCACAGTGTACAGTGTAGTGCATGGTACCACAGCCGCCGCCTCCCTCACTGTACCACGCGACATCACCACCCTTACTCACTGCCAGGGCCAAGTGTGTATGCGTGTGTCTGTCTGTTAATTAAGCATACAACACGCCCTCCTGCCCCGTGTCAAATACGGTTTGTGGGAAAACCTGTCGTCAATGGTCTCACTACGAACGAGGAAACCAGCTATCAGGCCACCTACGAGTGCTTGTATAAATGTGCCTGAGTGAGTGAGTAAGGAAAGGTACCTTATCTGTAAGTACAAGATCTTGTCATTGTTTTTTGTGTCTGTGTTGATCTGAGGTATCAACCACAGTTCTCACCTTCTCATACCTGTCACAGGTTATAGGTGAATCGACGGTGAATGCGTGGTTATCTGTGTGGTATCACTGCATTTCACTAGTCTGTGAATGTGAGCTTCACATACACCACACATTTAGTATTGTGTGATATAATATTATTGTGCATGGTATTGCCTGTCCCATTGACAGTGTATTTGTAGTTATTGCATATCATCATTACCGAGTATCCGGTTGGAACTCTTGTGATCCCTTTGCATACCGGTAGTTTGGTTGCCGTGTTAATGATTGGCTGTCAACTGTGTAAAGTTAGGTGTTTCGCCACGAGTGGATACGAGTCGATTAGCCAGACGTCAAGAGTCTCGCTAATGCAACCATAGCTTTGCTGACGCCAATCTAAAGTAAAGCAAGCACCCTTTGTATTAGTGGTTAAGTTAGTAAATAAACTACTGTTAAGCTTTATGCGGTGTTTCCGTTGGACCACTTCTGAATACTGCCAATATTACTCAAGCCTTCAGCTCTAAGTGTCTTCAACACCGAGTTGCCTAAGTCACTAAACTATAAATTTGATGAGGACCCTTGGAGTCCCTTAAAGTGTTAAATCATTGAGGAGATTCCAACGATCAACGTGGAGCAGGACCAGGTGAGGCTAGTCTGAGAAGAGACCCACAAGGACTCTAACTCGACCTTGCTCCCAGGCCCTGTACGGTTGCTCTTGTATTTTCTATTCTGCTAATTCAAACAGTTTCGTGAAGCGTCTGCCACATGAACATTGGCGACGAACGCATTGCAGTCGTGACAGCAAAAAAAAAAAGAAAACCCCCACACACACCCAGGAAGCAGCCCGTAATAGTTGTCTAACTCCCAGGTACCTATTTACTGCTAGGTAACAGAGGCATCAGGGTGAAAGAAACCCATTGTTTCCCGCCGGCGCCAGGAATCGAACCCGGGCCACAGGATTACGTGTAGGGTGCTATCCGCACAGCTACAGACCCCCAAACATGTATATTACTTAATCCGGGTTTGAATTCGCAACTCTAAGAATATCACTTACACACTTTACCACTGGACCACTGTGGGCTATGCTATGGACCCTAACAACCTGTTCCTGACGGCGAAGCCAACTCCATGCTTCCTTACCCTCCCTTTGCCACTATGTCCATCTGGAGCCTGCGTAGTTCATTATTGGTCACAGTTGTCTTGCAAGCGTCGTTCACTTCCAGTAGATCTTCTGAGAGACCCGGTGTCATGGTCCTTACATTCCATGTGCCCAGTTTGAGAGCTGGGTGGCTCTGTGTTTGTTTTCTTTTGCCTGGTGCATGGTTGACGATCCGCTTGTTGCATTGTGGCCTAAGCCTCATGCACCCAGTGGAGCAGGCGGACCGTGGCGGGACAGCACCATATTGGCTGGGGGCTGCCCAGCTTGAGGAGGATGGTAGCGGTCCTCTGAAATCGGATGATTTCTCCCACCGACGGAAGCAACTCCTGGCGCCTCACTCTACGCCAATTGAGTGGTAGGCTTTCCACCGATAACTTTCACTTCCCGTGTTGAGCCGACGCCAAGGTGACGCTGGAGTGTCACCTACAGGGAAGAGGCCTGGGCAGTGGTTGTCGAAAATTGGGTGTTGCCCATGCTGCAGATCCACCCTCTCCACGCCACTAATGTGGAACAAGGGAAGGGCGGGCGCCGATACGCTTGGTACCAGTGTCGTCGCAGGAGTTGCCAGAATGTAACTGTAAACTGCTGCAAACCGCCTTAGGGACTCCGACTCCATAATACAGCCCTTATTAAGTACGTTGTCACAAAAACAGCAGACGAATGAGGGAGGGAATTATCTGGGGGAAAGCATCAAGCCACTACGCTTATATAGCACTTGGAAGGGATCTGAATAAGAATTTGGGATGGGACGGTGGGAAGGAATGGTGCCCAACCACTTGGACAGTCGGGGGATTGAACGCCTAACTGCACGATGCGAGACCATTGCTCAACCGTCCAGTCCAGTGGTCGGGAGTGCAGCTGAGTTAATAAATAGAAGATTGGTAATATAGATGAGGCTCCACTCAACAGGTGCCCTCGTAGTCTGGAGCAGAACCAAGGGGAGAGGAGCTAGGCTCTTCCCACCGAGTCTCTGGTGTGGTGACGGGTCAAGATTTCAACCAGAAAATTGTCAATTTACTTCACCCTCTTACGAGGCGATTTGTATGGGATGAACCTCGCTGGCGTCACACTTTGTCAGGAGAGAGAGAGAGAGAGAGAGAGAGAGAGAGAGAGAGAGAGAGAGAGAGGAGAGAGAGAGAGAGAGAGAGAGAGAGAACATTGGTATGACTTCAGGCAGGATTATCTCAGGCCATCATCTTGAAATGAAGAACCCCCAAACGTTTACATGCTGTGTTATTATATTAGCCCAAACGACACCATGAAAATGAGTCAAAGCTACTAAAGAACGAAATCTAAACAAACCTATTCAAGCTTAACCTAATAGCATAATCTAGCCTAGCCTAACCTATACGCAAGCCAAACTAAACTAATGTAACCTACTTCTTGTTACCAACCCACCCAGGGTTTGAAACAGCGCTATCTTAGGTATCAGACAGTACATATGTACGTTATACTAGAGACTAAGCAATGTTTACACTTTATTTTTTAGTTTATTTTCGTTTATGCCCTCTACAAAATATATAACACAAAACTAATGTCACTTGTTGGCTGCAACAGTCCATTGTTATACGCTTGTCAAAGACGTTGGGGCCACAATTCCCATACTTTAGGAGAATGGGTTGATTATTCCCATTACCGAGACCTTGCAATTACTGCAGGAAATGTAATTTCCTGACTATTGTTTAGGAAATACAGAAACCAGAGGTATGGGCAACCAACCGCTGCTTCTCACCCACAAGACAAGCAAAATAGATAGATAGAATCTGAACTTCCCTACCAGGAAAGAAACATTATAAATATTGCTACAGGCAGTGAACCTGTTAAGTTATGAGATATTTCCACAGTAAATATAACGATAACACGTCGTGCTGTTATGAGAATTTTATACAAACAATGCTACTGTAATTATGTGTAAACACAGTTTTAAGTGCTCAAACAGCCTCCATCCATGACGAGGGTTCATAACAGCTGTAATATGACGTATCTAGAGCACTCTGCAAGCAAGAGGGAACTTATCAGGAAAAGGTGCAAGCATTAC
Source organism: Procambarus virginalis (assembly GCA_020271785.1). Lineage (NCBI taxonomy): Eukaryota > Metazoa > Arthropoda > Malacostraca > Decapoda > Cambaridae > Procambarus > Procambarus virginalis. The sequence continues at coordinate 42,982 of WNGS01008512.1, forward strand.
GACTGTATGGCACTGGGAAGGGTTTCAGGATAAGGATTTTGGGATAGGACGGTGGAAGGAATGGTTGCCCAACCACTTGAGACGGTCGGGAACTTGAACGCCGACTGCATGAAACGAGACCGCCGCTCTACCGTCCCAGCCCAAGTGGTTGGTCTGGAAAGCAAGAGCTGGGACTTCACCTGCAGCTCAGTGAAACCTACTCCCAGAGACGCAATTTGTCTCGTCTGTCTTCTGTCTGTCACTGCCTG
>WNGS01008514.1:21152-34114 GCA_020271785.1 Procambarus virginalis
TTAACTGGGAGCGAACAGAGGCTACTGTTAAATAAATAAATAAATAATAAATAAATATGTTTATTCAGGAAAGGTACATACATAGAGAGATTTTACATAAGTGGATCAATTTATAGATAGAGCTAGTACATACAATGCCTAAGCCACAATTACGCAATTAAGGATTAGCGCCTAATGAACAAATCCACAAGGACCGTGATGAGGGCTCGAATCTATGTCCGAGAGGATCCCAATGAGTCTTAGTCGACTGCGCCACGACATGGTAAAAGAATTGCAACCTGGCGTGCTACTGCCCTCACGAGGCTCCCGCAGCTCCTTCGGAGCACAGACAAGGGGTTACGCAATTTATGGCCCAGTCGACTATGGCGCGTCTGGGATCATCCGTAAAGCAGGTTCGAACCCTCATCACGGCGGTCGGGAGCCGGTCGGCCGAGCGGACAGCACGCTGGACTTGTGATCCTGTGGTCCCGGGTTCGATCCCGGGTGCTGGCGAGAAACAATGGGCAAGTTTCTTCACCCTATGCCCCTGTCACCTAGCAGTAAAATAGGTACCTGGGAGTTAGTCAGCTGTCACGGGCTGCTTCCTGGGGGATGGAGGCCTGGTCGAGGACCGGGCCGCGGGGACACTAAAGCCCCGAAATCATCTCAAGATAACCTCAAGATAACGGCCCTGTGGATTTGTTCATTTACGTCATCCTATTGCGATATCTGTGTGTACTAGTCAATCCTACACTCTAGTGCCACATTCGTAGAGTGTACCTAGTCAATCCTACACTCTAGTGCCACATTCGTAGAGTGTACCTAGTCAATCCACACTCTAGTGCCACATTCGTAGAGTGTACCTAGTCAATCCAACACTCTAGTGCCACATTCGTAGAGTTTAGCATCTCCGAGCGATTGATTAACTGATTGATGAAGATTAAGCCACTTAAGGGTGGTAAGGGCATAATTATATGCCCTCGCAGGTGGTAGTAAGTGGTAGATTTTTTTGGAGTGAATGTGATTTTTGGTCGTGAAAGGATCTCCTCCTTTCCAAAACTATAGACCGGGCCTCGAGCATGCAAAGTTCCTTAACACACACACCTGCTGCTCTGTGTGACCTATTTACCCCCTGACGTGTATGTAGACTACATTCTGGTGTACACATCTTGCTGTCCATAAACTCCTGTTGACCAGACCACACACTAGGTGGTGAAGGGACGACGACGTTTCGGTCCGTCCTGGACCATTCTCAAGTTCTCAGTCGACTTGAGAATACCAATATAAAATACAAATATTTATTCAGGTAAAGTACATACATACAAGGTATGTATGTATAAATGGAATATTTTCAGGGAGCTGCGTTATGCGCGAGGCCATATTGGCTTTGTTGTGACCTGTACTGGCTGTTGTAGTCTTGTTCCCTGCTGGAGAGTTGGTGGTAGTGGTAGTGGTTGTGGTGGTGAGGGTTAGTAGTATAAACGGCCTCTAATCGCGTTTTTCCCCAATCACCGCGATTTGGCGCATCAATTTTTTCTGTTCGTGAAAATCAACAGCCACGATTTGGCGCACCAATTTTTCTCATGGAGATTAAACGGCCCCGAGTTGGCGCGGTGGACTTTTCCGTGGAGATTATAGAGCTCCCTTCAGTCATCCCTAAATTTAGTTACCTCGGCGACGCCTGCTGTTCCAGCCGTCCCTAATGTTCAGTGACGACAGCTGGCCAGTCTTCATCCTCCCTCAATAACTCCATTTACAATAATTACACATTTAATCCCATTTTCAATTATTTGATACTAAAACCCATTTTCAAAGATTATTTCTATTTAAAAGATTGTTTATTAAACACAGGCGGGGGGGGGTAGAAATAGCCTAAGCTACTCTATCCCTTTGAGCTGTATTTCTTGCTTATCTCAATAAACATACTTAAACTTAAACAAATTATTAAACATAAAGAAATTGCAAAGGCAGTTTGGAGGGCCATAGAGTATCTCCTATTTATTTACACCCATGTTGAACACTATTTACACCCATGTTGAACACTATTACACCCATGTTGAACACTATTTACACCCATGTTGAACACTACTTACACCCATGTTGAACACTATTTACACCCATGTTGAACACTACTTACACCCATGTTGAACACTATTTACACCCATGTTGAACACTATTTACACCCATGTTGAACACTATTTACACCCATGTTGAACACTACTTACACCCATGTTGAACACTACTTACACCCATGTTGAACACTATTTACACCCATGTTGAACACTATTTACACCCATGTTGAACACTATTACACCCATGTTGAACACTACTTACACCCATGTTGAACACTATTTACACCCATGTTGAACACTATTTACACCCATGTGAACACTATTTACACCCATGTTGACACTATTTACACCCATGTTGAACACTATTTACACCCATGTTGAACACTATTTACACCCATGTTGAACACTATTTACACCCATGTTGAACACTATTTACACCCATGTTGAACACTAGTACACCCATGTTGAACACTATTTACACCCATGTTGAACACTATTTACACCCATGTTGAACACTATTTACACCCATGTTGAACACTATTTACACCCATGTTGAACACTATTTACACCCATTGAACACTTTTACACCCATGTTGAACACTATTTACATCCTGTTGAACACTATTACACCCATGTTGAACACTATTTACACCCATGTGAACACTATTACACCCATGTTGAACACTATTTACACCCATGGTGAACACTACACCCATGTTGAACACTATTTACACCCATGTTGAACACTACTTACACCCATGTTGAACACTATTTACACCCATGTTGAACACTATTTACACCCATGTTGAACACATTTACACCCATGTTGAACACTATTTACACCCATGTTGAACACTATTTACACCCATGTTGAAACACTATTTACACCCATGTTGAACACTATTTACACCCATGTTGAACACTACACCAATGTTGAACACTATTTACACCCATGTTGAACACTATTTACACCCATGTTGAACATATTTACACCCATGTTGAACACTATTTACACCCATGTGAACACTATTTACACCCATGTTGAACCAGTCATTACACTATGAAATGCAGTACACTACAGAAGGTCTAAACATAAGCAAGGGGAAATAACACAATATTCACAACCTTGTATTTGCCCATATCATTCCTAATAAATTGTAAACCTATTCTTTTAATATACTATTATCAACCCCCTTTTATACCCATTTATCCCCCTTGTACCTCTCAGTCACGTCCCCTATCTAGAGGTAATGAAGAGAAATCCCTATTAACATACCCCTAAATCATACCCAAGTTCAAGTATGTTTATTGAGACAAGAAAGAATTACATCTCAAAGGGATAGAGTAGCTTAGGCTATTTCTACCCTAACCATCTGCTTGTACACGCTACTCTTCGACTATTTGTTCTAGTTCTTTGACGTATATAGTAAGGACTATTTAAATTGTGATACACAAGTTACAGCCCCGCTCCTGTGCCAGGGAAGTCACAACGGGCTCACCATAGCCCGTGCTACTTGGAACTTTTTGTTCCTAGTAGCGAATCTTAAACAACAACCAATTGTTAGAGTGGCTGTTAGTGCCCCAGAACACACACAACATAGTAACAGTAATTCATCTTTAGCATATCAAATATTCGTTCAATCTTTATATATTCTCAAATCTTCTATGATTAATCTAAGCAAAGGAACGATAAGGATGATGTGCCTTGATACTAGACATCACTAGAGGAAGCCGGTCGGCCGAGCGGACAGCACACTGGACTTGTGATCCTGTGGTCCCGGGTTCGATCCCAGGCGCCGGCGAGAAACATGGGCAGAGTTTCTTTCACTCTATGCCCCTGTTACCTAGCAGTAAAATAGGTACCTGGGTGTTAGCTGTCACGGGCTGCTTCCTGGGGGTGGAGGCCTGGTCGAGGACCGGGCCGCGGAGACACTAAAGCCCCGAAATCATCTCAAGATAACCTCCCCTAACGTAATCTAAAACACACACACACACACACACACACACACAAACCTAAGCAAGGAGGCATTTAGGGCGCTTTACACTGCCTACGTGAGGCCAGTCTTAGAGTATGCCGCCTCATCATGGAGTCCCCATCTGAAGAAGCATATAATGAAACTGGAAAAGGTTCAGAGGTTTGCAACGAGACTCGTCCCAGAGCTACGTGGGATGGGGTATGAGGAGCGCCTGAGGGAACTGTGCCTTACGACACTAGAAAGAAGAAGGGAGAGGGGGGACATGATAGGAACGTATAAAATACTCAGAGGGATTGACAGAGTGGACATAGACGAAATGTTCACACGGAATAGTAACAGAACGAGGGGACATGGATGGAAGTTGGAAACTCAGATGAGTCACAGAGATGTTAGGAAGTTTTCTTTTAGCGTGAGAGTAGTGGGAAAATGGAATGCACTTAAGGAACAGGTTGTGGAAGCCAATACTATTCATAATTTAAAACCAGGTATGATAGGGAAATGGGACACGAGTCATTGCTGAAAACAACTAATGCTCGAAAGGCGGGATCCAAGAGTCAATGCTCGATCCTGCAGACACATATCGGTGAGTACATATAGGTGAGTACACACACACACACACACACACACACACACACACACGGCCAGTGTCCTTGACTTGTATACCATGCAAGGTGATGGAGAAGATCGTGAGAAAAAACCTAGTAACACATCTGGAGAGAAGGGACTTCGTGTCAAATCGCCAACATGGGTTCAAGGAGGCTAAATCTTGCCTTACTGGCTTAATATATTGAGTTCTACGACCAGGTGACAAAGATTAAGCAAGAAAGAGAAGGATGGGTGGACTGCATTTTCTTTGACTGTCGGAAAGCCTTTGACACAGTACCCTATAAGAGGCTGGTACATTAGCTAGAGAGACAGGCAGGAGTGACTGGTAAGGTGCTCAAATGGATAAGGGGAGTACCTAAGCAATAGGAAGCAGAGAGTCAGTGAGGGGTGAGACCTCAGATTGGCGTGAAGTCACCAGTGGAGTCCCACAGGGCTCTGTACTCGGTACTATCTTGTTTCTGATATACATAAACGATCTCTCTGAGGGTATAGACTCATTCCTCTCAATGTTTGCTGACGATGCCAAAATTATGAGAAGGATTAAGACAGAGGAGGACAGCTTGAGGCGTCAAGAAGACCTGGACAAACTGAAGGACTGGTCGAACAAGTGGTTGTTAGAGTTTAACCCAAGCATATGTAATGTAATGAAGAAAAGTGTAGGGAGCAGGAGACCAGATCCAAGGTATCATTTGGGAGATGAAATTCTTCAAGAGTCAGAGAGAAAAACGTTGGGGTTGATATCACGCCAGACCTGTTCCCTGAAGCCATATCAAGAGGATAACATCAGCGGCATATGCCAGGCTGGCCAACATTAGAACGGCATTCAGAAACTTGTGTAAGGAGTCATTTAGAACTTTATATACCACATATGTAGGACCAATCCTGGAGTATGCAGCCCCAGCATGGAGTCCATATCTAGTCAAGGATAAGACTAAACTGGAGAAGGTTCATAAGTTTGCCACCAGACTAGTACCCGGGCTGAGAGGTATGAGCTACGAGGAAAGACTGCGGGAGTTAAACCTCACGTCGCTGGAAGACAGAAGAGTTAAGGGGGACATGATCACCACATACAAGATTCTCAAAGGAATTGATAGGATAGATAAGGACTTGCTATTTAACACAAGGGGTACATGCACTAGGGGACACAGGTGGAAATTGAGTGCCCAAATGAGCCACAGAGATATTAGAAAGAACTTTTTAAATGTCAGAGTGGTTGACAAATGGAATGCATTAGGCAGTGATGTGGTGGAGACAGACTCCATACACAGTTTCAAATGTAGATATGATAGAGCCCAGTAGGCTCAGGAACCTGTACATCAGTTGATTGACAGTTGAGAGGCAGGACCAAAGAACCAGAGCTCAACCCCCTCAAGAACAAATAGGTGAATACACACACATTCCGGGCTGTGACGTATTCAGAGACTACAAAACAGGAACTATGACAATGGGTGGACCTAAGATAATAGTGGCAGTCATTTACAACCCTCCATTAAATGACAAACGACCCAGACAAGAGTTCGACAGAAACAACATGGCAACCAATAATATAATAGAGCAGCTTCAGTTGCCTGCAGGAATGGCTCCAGACTCTTAATCACGGGCGATTTCAACTATGGAAAGATTGACTGGGAGAATGGGGACCCCCATGGTGGTGAAGATACACGGAGAGCTAAACTCTTGGAAGTGACAACAAGGAACTTAATTAGCCAACATGTCAAGGAACCCACAAGAATGAGAGGGAATGACGAACCAGCTAGACTCGACCTGATATTCACCTTGAATGAGTCAGAAATAAGGGAAGTCAAATTTGAAGCCCCCATAGGTGCACATGTGCAACAGCAGGACAAGTGCAACACCTGTGTTGCACTTGTTCTGGTGAGCGCAGGGTGAGCCGTCTCAGCGCGATGAGTGGTGCCCCCGCGTGTACGGCCGTAGTCTCCGCACGGGCACTAGGTGTGTGGTTAGGTTAGGGTGAGGGTGATCAGGGGTGCAGAGCGTGGGAGAGTGTGTGTGCAGGTGAAGTGGTACGTGCCCTTCTAGCCCGGGCGAGCAGCGAGTGGGGGAGATTGTGAGGTGTTTCAAGCGCATGCTCGAGTGTGTGTACCTTCCCGCTCGGTGTGTGTGTGTGTACCTTCACACATGGTGTATGGGACAAGCAGGACAACATAGAGGACGTTTATCGTCCTGAGAGAGAGTGAAGTTGCATGAGACATTTTTTTCTCCACACCTCCGCCACTAGGAGAGTAACGATTAGGTAGTTCCATGATCACTATTGGGGTGGTCTTTCCACTGTTGAAGGTAGGTTTGTAAATATCAGGTCAGCGCCAGAAGCCTCTCCATTACACCCATCCTAGACAACAGTCGCAGGTGTACTGAGGTGTATGGGGTAGTGATCTTACTCCTACTTCACCTCCACCTCTAAGAGTGAGTATTAAGGTGAAAGATGAATGTAACATAAAATACAAACTTTGTAATGTCAGAAGAATCATTCAAGAGTAGGTGACTAAAAGTTTCCCTCCTCCTTGGGGATTGTCAGCCCCAACGACCTGGCTGTATGAGTTCGCTGGGGCTTACAATCCCCAGTTGTGTATGTGAAGGCGCAGACAACGATGGTCTCTCTCAAGGCGTTTTTCTTGGTGTTGGGAGAATTCTTCATTAGCAGTATGGTGGTTTCCTTAGTCATAATATATTGTTAGTTTATCTTTGGTTGAAGTTGTCATTCTAAAAAATGCGATGGTCTGAAAAAACTAAGTCTCTGCAAAAAAAAAACTTGCTATGCAAAAAACCTAGGTCAGTCTGATGAGAACTTTGACCCCAAAACAGGGGACGTGTTGGAACTGTTTAAAGTATCGCTTGAATTGTGCCTAAGTGAACGTCTAGTAAGGATGTGTATGCTCTGTATTTTGTCTTATTTTTTAAACTAAAAAGTTTATTATCAAGTAAATGAACTTATATGAAAACTACTGTGTGTGTGTGTGAGTGCACCACAGTGTTAAATAATCCATCCATCCACCTTTGTCTACCCGGGCAATTCCCTGAGAATTTGTATGTGGAAAACACGTCTCCCTCTTGGTACGTGGGTTTCTGTATTTCTGTAGCACCGGAGCTGGAACTTATGTTCATTAAATACCATATTATTTTCTGTAGCCCATTGAAAGCCATGATTTACATCTTTCTTCTTCTTGATGGTATGTGTCGTTTGCGTGAAGGGTTTATCCAGCCGATGATTGCACGAGTACAAGTTGTTGAGAGACCCGTTTATGTTGAGAATGACGAGGTTTCACTGTTTGTTGTCTTGTACTGTAGATAGAGTAGTAGTGAGTAAACAGAGGCGTGTGTTAGAGGGACTGTTGCCACACTGTAGGGCGTGTTAATGTGGCACAAGTTAAATTGTGGGTCAATTTGTTGGTAGACTGGAGTTATTTAGCCAGTGCTTTGACTGTTGGATATTTTCATGTAATGAGAGGTTGACTCCTTATAATATATGCTCGATGGTAGAAGGTATTTTATGAGTGTTAAATACTTATTTGAAATTAGCTCTACTGCTATGATGTCGGAAACAGTTAAGGAGGAAGTGTTCGATTGTTTCAACCACTTGTTTAACTGACTGCCAAAAGGACCCATGAAGACATTAGAAAGAAGGAATGTGTATAATAATATTGATCATCTCTCTGTTTCCCTATTTAGTTTGATGTTAATATTGGGGACGAGCAAATTGAAAGCTTTTGCAAGAGCACTTTTCCGAAGTATGTGTGTGTGTGTGTGTGTGTGTGTGTGTGTGTGTTTGTTTGTGTGTGTGTGTGTGTGTGTGTGTGTGTGTGTGTGTGTGTGTGTGTGTGGTGTGTGTGTGTGTGTGTGTGTGTGTGTTTGAGGAGAAATACAGACACTTAGATGAAGTTAAGGCGAAATCAGGTATCTTTGATTTTGGGATGTAAGCCCACACAGTATAACCTTCTTTACTTACTCTCTTAACTCTTAATACATATATAGTATTTCTCCTCCCCACACACACACACACACACACACACACACACACACACACACACACACACACAACGGATCGAGTGTATGGACCAAGGTCCATTCACTGGCCAGAAAAAAAAGATATTAAAAATTATTGCCCCATGCCTGATGACGTAATGATTGAATACTGTGACAAGTGGATAAGGGGTGACACCGGATGTGGTGGTGATTCTATGGGAGTAGGAGCAGGGTAATGCCTCAAACGTCTCCCAAGCCTCCGGTCCTCAGGTTGACGAGGGTGTAATGGGGTGGGACCCGCGTTTGATCTGATGGAGGGCTGACGGAGGAGACCTTAGGCTAGTGTGTGGTTTTAAACCTCCAGGCTTAATGTGAGTGTTTGTGCTCTGCCTCTGTTGCCTTCAAATTTACTAGAAATCTAGTAAATTTCTACTAGACCCAGAAATATTGTAATGTACACACTCCTAGACCCCAGGTGATGGTGTAGGGGTGATGAGAGAAGGTCTCAGCTGTTTGGTGACAGTACTCTTCACACACCTTAATATTGTACCTATAAGAGCGAGGTATAACGCCAATCACTCCTCAGTATGCTTGTATCCTCCCCCACTGCAGATGTAAATGACGCAGGTGCTGGCGGGCCTCCACAACAGAAGGTTCAAGATAATGGTCCTGTGGCTTTTAAATGGTTGGCTGTGTGTGTGTGTAGAGAGTAAATCCCGTTTGACACACAAATAATCGTTATGAGTTTCTCCCCAACACCTTAAGCATTTTTACATAAACCAGATCCGAAACTCACTCACTCCCCCTCCTGACCACATCCTTAAGATAGAGAAAGAGGAAGTGGTCACACACCGATGCTAATGTAATATACTCTAGACCTTCAAAATCATATGTGCGTATACAATCTCTCTCCGTATTAAGGATGGGGGAGGAGGAGGCGGAGAAACGCTAGTCTCCTACTCTTCAATGATTCTTCTGACATTACAAAGTTTTTATTTTGTTACATTCATCATTCACCTTAATACTCAATCTTAGAGCTGGAGGGTAGAGGTGGAGGTGAAGTAGGAGTAAAGCCACTACCCTGAACACCTCAGTTCACCTGCGACTGTTGTCTAGGATGGATGTAATGGAGAGGCTTTTGGCTTTGATCAGATATTTACAAAAAACTTCATTCAGTAGTACAAACTCCTACCCGAAAAATGCTCATGGATCCACATACCCCAAAGTCTCCTAGTGGGAATTACGCACTGGGTGGCATGGCAAGTGGTTGTTCCTGTCCTGCTGCCCAGTTGTTGCTTGCCCGGGGAGGTTAATGGACCGCCGGTCGTGTGCTGACGTCGCCTGCGTGATGGGGATGACCGCCCCCCTTTTTTGCGGGTTCATTCGGTCGGATTGGAGTTCACCGGCAAGGCTGATTATCCAGCGGTGGAATTGGTGATGTGTGACATGCTGTGCGTTGATGTGGCTGTGATTTATGGAGTGGAGTTTGTTTCTTCCCATTGGGCTATCGTGAAGTTTGCCACCGAGGATGGCTACAGGGTGTTTTTGTGCTGTTTCGAGGGGCGGTCGTTTCCGTTGCCGAACGCTGCTGGTACGGTCGTTATCTCCGACCGTAGTGGTGCCCTTACCTTCGTCAATGTGCATGGTGCTCCCCTCGAGTTCCGAGAGGAGCTGCTATGGAGGTATTTCGGTCGGTATGGCACTGTTGTGAGTGTAAGATTGCATATGCTTTCCTCTGGGAAATTTAGGGGAGTTCGAACGATTATTCGCACACTGGGGATGCGGCTGCGGTTGGACATCCCGTCCTCTGTGTGGCTTATGGGGTTTTACATCCGCATGTACTATGCACGACAGCCATGAACTTGCTTTCGTTGTGGGTTGTTGGGCCACATGGCTGCTGGGTGCTCAACAGATGTCGTCGCACCGTTGAACCTCTTTCGTGAGTAGGTTTTCCCGCCGCTCGTTGTAAAGGAGGACTCGCTGAGTGAGGCTATGGACGACCCTTTGGCTGCTGGGTCGCGTCCTGTATCAACCAGTGCACCTGATGTTGCTGGGACTGGTTCTATGGATGTTGTGAAGTCCTCTGTTGGATGTCCTGTTCCTGGGTTGTATTCCTGGTGCTGATGTAGATCTTCTGGATGCTTTCCCTACATCTCCGCTGTCTTCAGCTTCTCCAATTCCTGTCTCTCCGTCTACGATGCCTATCCCGGCTGTGCTGGAAGGTGGTGTCGGTGCGGGGACTCCTGCAGTGTTGGGGCTGGTACCCCATGTAGTTGAGGATGCTGACGTCTTGTGTCGTGTGCCGGTGCGCCCGCCCTGTGGTATACATGCTTCTGGTTCTGCCTCCAGCTCTGACGACGTGCAGCCGGATCCCAAGCGTTCGCAACGTTCTTCTTCTGCCTGGGCCAACGTGGGTGACTGACAATTGCGAGTCCCCCTACTGGGGTGGTTCCTGGGGGAGTTGGTGTCTACTGCAATGGTGGTGGTGGAACTTCACGCGCCTCCTGCTGCCGCCGGTGGAAGTGTTTCTGAATTGACAACTGTTTTTTCTCTACAGAGGTTTCTCCACAATGGGGGGGGGTGGCTCCTCCTCCTGAGGTAGATGGTGAAGGTGCTGGTGCGAGCCAAGGCCTTGTGGTGGTCTCGAAGAAGGATGACCGTCATGGGGGGTCTGTGCCGGTGCCCGGTCCTGTGGATGTTCTGGTGGGGGCCCCTTTGGTGTTGCCTCCCTTACCTGTCACCTTCTGTGGTGCCCCCTGCTGTGCTCTCGTCCCCTGTGCAGATAACCCATTTCAGGGGTGCGGTTGCCCGTTCGAGTGGGGCCGTACCCAGTGTTGGGATTCCTCCTGTTGAGGATTTGACTGCGCCCCAGCTGCTGGTCATGTGGGAGTGGGTAGCGTCACTTCCCCTGTGCCCTACGACTATTTGGGTCCCCTTTGTGCGTGCCTTCGTGTCCGAGGTTCCAGATGTGATGGGGCCCCCCTATAAGAGGCGTCAGGATGAGTATCCTGATCTGTAGCTGCGCTGGGAGGCGTTCTGTGTCCGGTTTCCAAGAGAACAGATTCTGGAAAAATTCCTTTGAGGTGTTTGCTATGGGCTCGTCAGGCCTGTGGTGGTGTCTTTTTTCTTTTTACTTTTGGGATTTTGTCTACGTATCCTGTTCTATGTAACATGTCACGACTTTGTCTTGTTGTGTGCCCTTCAGGCCTATGATTTTGTACTTTAAGGTGTTTCCTTTGTATTTCTTTTTATGTACTGCTGAGCATGTCCTGCATGTAAAAATAAATACAAAAAAAGTCTCCCAGTGGGGGTGGTGGGGTGTGGATATGAGCAAGACCTTTACCCCATACACCTTAGTTCACCTCCAGTCTCATGCTAGGACAGGTGTAACGAGAGAAGCTTCTGGCTTTAATCTGATATTTACAAAACTTCCTTCAACAGTGGAAAGACCATCCTGATAGTGATCATGGAACTGCCTAATCGTTACTCTCCTAGTGGCGGAGGTGTGGAGAAAAAAAGTGTCTCATGCAACTTCACTCTCTCTCAGGACGATAAACGTCCTCTATGTTGTCCTGCTTGTCCCACACACTTCCATACACCATGTGTGAAGGTACACACACACACACCGAGCGGGAAGGCACCACACACACACACACACACACACACACACACACACACACACACACACACACACACACACACCACACCACACACACTCACACCAAGCGGGAAGGTACACACAACACACACCAAGCAGGAAGGTACACACACACACACACACACACACACCAAGCGGGAAGGTACACACACACACACACACACACACACCAAGCGGGAAGGTACACACACACACACACCAGCAGGAAGGTACACACACACACACACACACACACACACACACACACACACACACACCAAGCAGGAAGGTACACCACACAACACACACACACCACACACAACACACACCACACCACACACACAATGGAATTTAAATGTTAATAAATGTCATGTTATGAAATGTGGAATAGGAGAACATAGACCCCACACAACCTATATATTATGTGAGAAATCTTTAAAGAACTCTGATAAAGAAAGAGTCTAGGGGTGGTTCTAGATAGAAAACTATCACCTGAAGACCACATAAAGAATATTGTGCAAGGAGCCTATGCTATGCTTTCTAACTTCAGATTGCTTTTAAATACATGGATGGGGATATACTAAAGAAATTGTTCATGACTTTTGTTAGGCCAAAGCTAGAATATGCAGCTGTTGTTGGTGCCCATATCTTAAGAAGCACATCAACAAACTGGAAAAGGTGCAAAGACATGCTACTAAGTGGCTCCCAGAA
>WNGS01008515.1:0-22802 GCA_020271785.1 Procambarus virginalis
TGCTAGCCGGTTGCTAGGGACCTCTGCCAGGGGTTAGCTACCCCTGTATATGGTTGTTTGTGACCCCGATCAGCGCGTGGTTAAAAGTTTCTGCCAGCGAGTAGCTGGATAGCGATAGTCGGATATAGGCACCTCGTGATACTGTGTCGGTGGGCTGGCAGTGAAAGGTGAACTCGCCAGTGTTTCCCAGTTTGAGTGGACAAGGTACTGAGCACTCAAACTGGAAACAAGGGGTTGGTGAACACTGCACGTGTGCTTTTGGTCTCCTGTGTGAAGGGACCTACTACTGTAAATAAGTGTAGAAATATTATATTTTAATATATTTTAATGGTGAGGGGTAAATATATTCGTGAAGGGAAAAGTGTATTGTTCATCCCCCACTTTTTCTTATTGCACTACATAGCCAATTCTATAAAGCATACTACCGACTTGGGGTCGGAGAGGATATACAAGGTTCATTCATCAAGAACCCGGTTACTGGTCCTAAGTGGCTGTGAAAATATGCTTACAGTTCTTGTGAGCTGAGGGGGTATGGTTGCAGTTCTTGTGAGCTGAGTGTATGGTTGAAGTTCTTGTGAGCTGAGGGTATGGTTGAAGTTTCTGTGTGAGCTGAGGGTATGGTTGAAGTTCTTGTGAGCTGAGGGTATGGTTGAAGTTCTTGTGAGCTGAGGGTATGGTTGAAGTTCTTGTGAGCTGGAGGGTATGTGGAAGTTCTTGTGAGCTTGAGGGTATGGTTTGAAGTTCTTGTGAGCTGAGGGGTATGGTTGCAGTTCTTGTGACTGAGGGTATGGTTGCAGTTCTTGTGAGCTGAGGGTATGGTTGAAGTTCTTGTGAACTGATGGTATGGTTGCAGTTCTTCTGAGCTGAGGGTATGGTTGAAGTTCTTGTGAGCTGAGGGTACGGTTGCAGTTCTTGTGAGCTGAGGGTATGGTTGCAGTTCTTGTGAGCTGAGGGTATGGTTGAAGTTCTTGTGAGCTGAGGGTATGGTTGAAGTTCTTGTGAGCTGAGGGTATGGTTGAAGTTCTTGTGAGCTGAGGGTATGGTAGAAGTTCTTGTGAGCTGATGGTATGGTTGAAGTTCTTGTGAGCTGAGGGTATGGTTGTAGTTCTTGTGAGCTGAGGGTATGCTTCAAGTTCTTGTGAGCTGAGGGTATGGTTGCAGTTCTTGTGAGCTGAGGGTATGGTTGAAGTTCTTGTGAGCTGAGGGTATGGTTGAAGTTCTTGTGAGCTGAGGGTATGGTTGCAGTTCTTGTGAGCTGAGGGTATGGTTGAAGTTCTTGTGAGCTGAGGGTATGGTTGAAGTTCTTGTGAGCTGAGGGTATAGTTGCAGTTATTGTGAGCTGAGGGTATGGTTGAAGTTCTTGTGAGCTGAGGGTATGGTTGCAGTTCTTGTGAGCTGAGGGTATGGTTGAAGTTCTTGTGAGTTGAGGGTATAGTTGCAGTTCTTGTGAGTTGAGGGTAAGGTTGCTGTTCGTGTGAGCTGAGGGTATGGTTGCTGTTCGTGTGAGCTGAGGGTATGGTTGCTTTTCGTGTGAGCTGAGGGTATGTGCTACGGTATCGCCACGTTCGTCGGATTGTAGAGTGGCAATTCCACTGCCATCTATGGGTCTGCACGCCAAACTCCCCTGATATTGGACGCTACGTGGACAACACCATCTATTGGTGGTGGCGTGACAGCGGCAAATGGCTCCTGTTTCCTGCCTTCATCAGAATGTGCGGTCGACGTGGATGACCTCTGGTGAGGTGGCGGATCAAGATCAGCGCCACCTACGTTGTGCTACAAATCATAATGTCAACTCCCAGGTGAATGAGTGTTACCTCATGGTCTCCCCAGTGTACCGTCCGTCTTACTGATGACGTTTTGTCCACAAAGGTGATGTGTGGAGGCAGTCGTACTGAGAATAACAGTTTACCTTGGGCAGTTCACATACTCTCAGCTTGGTCCTGGAAGAAGACTATTCATTTATTTATTTATTTATTTATTTATTTATTTATTTATATACAAAAACGTATATTGGGATTGTGAGGATACATAATATAGTATTTACAATCTTGTAAAGCCACTAGTACGCGCAGGGTTTGGGACAGCTCCTTAATCTAAGAAAATTTTAAGTGGTTAAATCTACTAATTGAGATTGACTAATTGAGCCGCCGCCGATCTGAGCTGTGTGTTAGCTGCGAGTTGCGTGGTGACCACCGGCCAGGTCGGACGCTCCTGAGGTCTCTCCGCACTGGCTAGTGTTTACGTTGGGTGATTGCTGGTTTGCCCTGCTGGTGGTGGTTTGCCACTGACAGGGTGACGTTTGCTTAGCCATGGGGTTTTCTCGCCCCCCAGTGAAGAGGACATTGTCGGCTGGTCTGGCATTTACGGTGCCGGTGGACCATCCCTTGGTTGGTGTCGCCCTGGTGGACGTGCTTCATGTGCAGCTGTCGGACCTGATGGGCATCCAGCTGCTTCAGGGCAACCGTGCTGTGGTAAAGTTCCGCCTCCAGGCTGCCTTTCAGGCGTTTCTCGAGCGGTGTGAGGGGCGTGTATACCCTCTCCCTGATACTGCTGGCTCCGTTAAGGTAGTGAATCTTAGTGTCACCTTGACGTCTGTGGCGGTGCATGGTGCCCCCTTCGAATTTGAGGACGAATTTTTTACCTCCTGTTTCGAACATTTGGGACAGTGTGAAGTGTTCGTTGGAACAAGGTCGTTGCCGGGCACTGTGTTGGTATGCTTGACGGCTCCTGCACCCTGACAATGTCGCTGAAGTGTAGTGTACCGTCGTCGATGTCCGTGTTGGGGTACACGCTCCGGCTGCCAGTATCGGGGTCAACCGCGCACCTGTTATCGGTGTGGTCACGAGGGTCATCTGGCTGCAGCATGCGACGTAGGAGCAACTGGTCGAGTGCATGTTTTTCGTGCGGAGGATTTCCCGCCCTTGTTACGTTCGGACGGTTCTGAGGATGGAGTGGGTGCTGTGCCTGCTCCGCCTGATTGCCTGTCTGCTGCTCCGCCTGTTGAGGTGAATTCTAAGGCCTGTGCGACACGTCTGGTGCCTTCTGTGGCCCCTGGGGCTGTTGAGCCGGTGTGTGTGGGTGTTGGGCCGTCGCCTGAGCTGCGTGTTGTGCAGGATGTCCCGGTGGAGGGCCATGTCCCGCCTGTGGATGTGATACCGGCTCCCAGGAATGCGGGTTCTGCTATTTTAGAGGGGGTGCTTCGGCAGGGAGAGGTGCCTGCCGTGCCTGTGTGTGCTGACAACTGTAGTTCTGCTCTTTCCATCCCTTTGCAGAAGCGTGCACGTCGGTGTTCTGAGGCTGTTTCCCTGGATGATGTGGACACTGTGGGTGATGTGGACTCTTCGGACGGTGCTGGTGTGACCTGTGTGGATGTGAAGATGGTGGCCGTGCCTGCGGCGGGGCCTGCTGGGCGTGGTGTGGTGCGACCTGTTTCGAAGCGTTCACGGCGGGCTCGGAGTGTGTCTCCCCTTCGTGGTGTGCCTTGGGAGGAGGTGGGGGAGTATGATGATGTGGCGCCCCCCTCCGAGGATGTTGCTGCTGTGAGGGACTGCAAAGTTGCTACCTGTGCCTCTCCTCCTGCGTCTCCTGCTGTTGGATCTCCGCAGTGGGGGGTTGTCCCTGATGATCGGGACCTCGTCGTGATGTTGCGGAAAGATGTGCGCTGGGGGCCTCGGGTCCTGTGCCCGGTGGTGGGGTCGGTGCCGCGCCTGCATCCCCTCCTTCCTTGCTCCGGTCTGGGGATTGCCTAGTCCCGTCTGCTGGGGTCGTGCCCTGTGAGGGTCCGGAGTTGGGCCCTTATCGAGATGCCCGGGTGCTTCCGATCCCGTGGTGCTCGTCCACTGTCTTGGTGTCGCGGTTGAAGGAGTTTGTGCATCGGGTGCCGGATAGGATGTCTCAGCCGAGGGCGCCGCCTGGTGGCCGGCTGCCCGCTGACGAGCGGGTGATTTGGGAAGCGTACTGCTTGCGCTTTCCGATACACAAGTTTCCGGAGAAGTATTAGTTCCCGTCTTGCGCACACTGCTAAGCCGTGCGTGGGTCAGCTGCCACCGTGACCACGACGCCCCGCCCCCCGGTGCGGGGTGTCTCCCTCTAATGTTCGACTCTGTTTTCGCCGCCTCTCCTCTCTCTACGGCCCATCACATCTACCGCTTTTGACATTCTTCTCATCCTAACCGTCAACACATCTCCTTACGTCTGTCCTGGTGCAGTCATCGGGAGGGTTAACCCTTCATGCAAACTGCACCTATTCTCAAGAAGAAGTGTTAGCTGCTGATTTAGGCAGTGTTAGTAGAGATCGGCGTAGCCCGGGATTGGCTTGGGAGAGTAACGGACGACAGTGAGGTGTCTGTAGTGAAGTGCTGCTAGCCGGTTGCTAGAGACTTTTGCCAGGGGTTAGCTACCCCTGTATATGGTTGTTTGTGACCCCGATCAGCGCGTGGTTAAAATTTTCTGCCAGCGAGTAGCTGGATAGCGATAGTGGGGTATAGGCACCTCGTGATACTGTGTCGGTGGGCTGGCCCACGTAAAAGGTGAACTTGCCATTGTTTCCCAGTTTGAGTGGACAAGGTACTGAGCAGTGGAAACACTGGGGTTGGTGAACACTGCATGTGTGTGCTTTTGGTCTCCTGTGTGAAAGGGACCCTACTACTGTAATAAGTGTAGAAATATTATATTTTAATATATTTTAACGGTGAGGGGAAATATATTCGTGAAGGGAAAAGTGTATTGTTCATCCCCCACTTTTTCTTATTGCACTACATAGCCAATTCTATAGCGCATACTACCGACTTGGGGTCGGAGAGTATATACAAGGTTCATTCATCAAGAACCCGGTTACTGGTCCTAAGTGGCTGTAACAATATGCTTACAGTTCTTGTGAGCTGAGGGTATGCTTACAGTTCTTGTGAGCTGAGGGTATGCTTACAGTTCTTGTGAGCTGAGGGTATGCTTATAGTTCTTGTGAGCTGATGGTATGCTTATAGTTCTTGTGAGCTGATGGTATGCTTATAGTTCTTGTGAGCTGAGGGTATGCTTACAGTTCTTGTGAGCTGAGGGTATGCTTACAGTTCTTGTGAGCTGAGGGTATGCTTACAGTTCTTGTGAGCTGAGGGTATGCTTATAGTTCTTGTGAGCTGAGGGTATGCTTATAGTTCTTGTGAGCTGAGGGTGTGATTGCAGTTCTTGTGAGCTGGGGATGGTGCGCCTCACCTGGAGAGGGTCTCTGAAGTTCTTCTACTCCCCGAGCCCGGCCTGAGGCCAAGCTCGACTTGTGATAACTTGGTCCAACAGGCTGTTGCTTTCAGCTGCCCGTAGGCCCACATTTCCGCTACAGCCTGGTTGGTCCCGTGCTTCTTGCAAGAATTTATCTGATTTGTTCTTGAAGTAGTCCCCCTTAGTTCCAGCAATATTTCAAATGCTTGCTGGGAGAGTGTTGAACAGCTGTGGACCTCTGATGTTCAGACAGTGTTCTCTGATTGTGCCACTGGCACCTCTACTCTTCAGTGATACTATTTTGCATTTCCTTCCGTATCTTTCGCTCCATATATTGTTATTCTACTGTGCAAATTTGGGACCTGGCCTTCAAGTATATTCAATGTATATATTATTTGATACCTTTCTCGTCTCCTTTCCAGAGAGTATATCTTGAGTATACTTTGAGACGGTCCCAGTAATTTACGTTTTATCGTTTCTATGTATGTCGTATATGTTCTCTGTATTCCTTCTATTTCAGAGATCTCATCCGCTCTGAAAGGGGAAGCACCAGTGATATAAATATGAGCATTGCTTTGAGGTCTCTAGATTTAAAAGTTCTCATAATCCATCCTATCGCCGCTATAGCATGTTCACTAAATGTTAGGTCGTCAGACATCATAATTCCCAGATCTTTTACATGTTGCTTTCCTTGTATGATTAAGTCGGTGTCTTGCACCCCGTGATTCGTTCAAGTTCCTTATTTCCACCATACCTCAGTACCTGGAACTTATCACTGTTAAACATCAAGTTATTTTCAGTTGTCCAATCAAAGACTTAATATCGGCTAGTAATTTTTCAGTGTCTTCTATAGAGGAAATTTTAAAGCTGATTTTCGTATAATCAGCAAAAGATGACACGAAGCTGTGACTAGTATTATTGTCTATATCCGAGATGAGAATGAGAGAGAGCAGTGGCACAAGGACTGTGCCCTGGGGTACAGAGCAGTGGCACAAGGACTGTGCCCTGGGGTACAGAGCAGTGGCACAAGGACTGTGCCCTGGGGTACAGAGCAGTGGCGCAAGGACTGTGCCCTGGGGTACAGAGCAGTGGTGCAAGGACTGTGTCCTGGGGAACAGAGCAGTGGTGCAAGGACTGTGTCCTTGGGTACAGAGCAGTGGCGCAAGGACTGTGCCCTGGGGTACAGAGCAGTGGTGCAAGGACTGTGCCCTGGGGTACAGAGCAGTGGTGCAAGGACTGTGTCCTTGGGTACAGAGCAGTGGTGCAAGGACTGTGCCCTGGGGTACAGAGCAGTGGTGCAAGGACTGTGTCCTGGGTACAGAGCAGTGGTGCAAGGACTGTGCCCTGGGGTACAGAGCAGTGGTGCAAGGACTGTGCCCTGGGGTACAGAGCAGTGGTGCAAGGACTGTGCCTTGGGTACAGAGCAGTG
Organism: Procambarus virginalis; assembly: GCA_020271785.1. Lineage (NCBI taxonomy): Eukaryota > Metazoa > Arthropoda > Malacostraca > Decapoda > Cambaridae > Procambarus > Procambarus virginalis. The sequence goes on from WNGS01008515.1 coordinate 6,644, forward strand.
GTGCAAGGACTGTGCCCTGGGGTACAGAGCAGTGGTGCAAGGACTGTGCCCTGGGGTACAGAGCAGTGGTGCAAGGACTGTGCCCTGGGGTACAGAGCAGTGGTGCAAGGACTGTGCCCTGGGGTACAGAGCAGTGGTGCAAGGACTGTGCCCTGGGGTACAGAGCAGTGGTGCAAGGACTGTGCCGTGAGGTACAGAGCAGTGGTGCAAGAACTGTGCCCTAGGGTACAGAGCAGTGGTGCAAGGACTGTGCCGTGAGGTACAGAGCAGTGGTGCAAGGACTGTGCCTTGGGGTTCAGAACTTTTCACTGCACTTGGGTTTGATCTTATTTGATTGACGGTTGCTCTTTTCATTCTGTTTGACAGAATATTGAAAATTCAACGCCCCACTTTACCCGTTATTCCAAATGATCTTATTTTATGGGCTATCACTCCATGGTCACACTTATCAAGTGCCTGGGCAAAATCTGTGTAAACATCATCAACATTTTGTTTTTCTTCTGACGTTTCAGTGATTGTGTCATAGTGATTGAGTAGTTGTGAGAGACACGATCTTCCCGCTCTAAATTCCTGTTGACCTGGATTGTGAAGTTCATTGTTATCCATAAAACTGGCGACTTGATTCCTAATCACTCTCTCGAAAACTGTTATTATATGTGATGTTAGTGCAACAGGCCGATAGTTTTTGTCAAGGCTTTGTTGCCTCCCTTGTACAGAGGAGCTATATCTGCTGATTTAAGTGCTGCTCGTATCTCCCCTGTCTCCAGGCTCTTTATCCATATTACACTGAGCAGTACTTTACATTTCTTTATGAATATTGAATTCCATGAGTCAGAACCTGGGGCTGAGTGCATGGGCATGTTCTCAATTTCTTTTTCAAAGTCTTCCGAGTTTGTGTTAATATCAGATATATTATCTGCAGCTTGGATGTCATTCACAAAGAAGCTGTCCGGATCTTCCCCTTTCATGTTGTTTATTGGGGCGCTAAACATAGCCTCATACTAGTCTTTTAGGATTTCAGTAATTTCTTTATCATCTTCAGCGTACGAACCTTTGGATGTAAGTATATGTTCAATACTTGAGGACGTTGTTTATTTGGATTTTTCACATGTGAAAAATATTTTAGATATTTCTTTATCTCATGTATAGTTTACTCTTCCAGTTTCAGTTCGTCGTATTGGCATGAGCGTTTCAGCGTCTGCTCTGTCTTCTGCCTCCCTGTTTACATATATTTTCTTTGCTGCGAAAGTTTTGTTTGCTTAAATATTTGTGTGATTTTGTCCTGTAGAATTGTCTGGGTCCTCTTTCTGACCCTCCTTACAGGCACACACTTCAGGCAGACCTTGCATGCTTCAGCTGTCAGTTGGGCTATTCCTAGTGTGGGAGGTATGTCACTCCCATTGGATGTTTGTCAGTTCTATATTTATTGTTTTCCCAGTCAATCCTCTTATTATTAAAACTGAATTGACTGAATAATCCTTCTCGCTTGCTGAGCCTCTTGGAGTTATTGCGGGTTCTGAGGTTAGTTTGAAGGTCAATGAGCTTGTGGCCTGAGTGTACACACACACACACACACTCGAGCCACCACCTCGTGGGAGGTGATGGCTGAGTGGACAGCGCTCTAGACTCGTGGACCTAGGGACCGGGGTTTGATCCCCCGGCATCGCCGGAAAAACAAATGGGCAGAGTTTCCTTCACCCCGATGCGCTTGTTACCAAGCAATAATTAGGTACCTGGGAGTTAGAGAGCTGCTACGGGCTGCTTCCTGGTGAGTGTGTGTGTGTGGGGGGGGGGGGGATTGTAGTTACAGTTGAGAGGCAGGCAGAAAGAGCAGAGCTCAACCCCTGCAAGCACACCAGGATGCAGCCATACAGCTGCCTAACTCCCAGGTACCTATTTCTGATCTCCCAAGGAGATCATTTACTCGTTTTTCTCTCAATGTTTGGACCTACGTCACTCATTCCCAAGGGTGTTCCCAACTTAACTTCCCTATATCCGACTCATTTAGGATAAATATCATATCAAGCAAAGCTGGTTCATCCTCTCCTCTCATTCTTGTCGTCCCCTTGACGTGATGACTTAGAAAGTTTCTTGTTGCCACGTCCAGCATCTTAGCTCTCCATGTACTCACCTAGTTGTGCTTGCGGGGTCTGGTGTCTGGTCCTCCATGTGGGTCTGTTCTCCTAATCTATCTTCCCGTGGTTGACGTCTCCTATGATTAGTAGTCTGGATCCGTTCCTGCTAGCCATAGAAGCTGCTCTCTCTATTATATTGATGGTGCCATGTTGTTTCTATCATGTTCCTGTCTGGGTCTTCTGTCTTTTGATGGGGGGTTATATGACTACTACTATAATTTTCTGTCCTCCAGTTGCTATGGTGCCTGATATGTAGTCACTGAAACCTTCACAGCTCTGATTAACCATCTCTTCAAAACTCCAACCTTTTCTTATCAGCAAAGCTACACCACCTCCTCCTCTCCCTTCTCTCTCTTTCCTCACTACATATAGTCCTGTGGAACACTGCATATGTTATGTTTTCGTTAGCTTTGTTTCTGTGAGTGCTATTATGTCTGGGTTTTCTTCTAGCATCCATTCTCCGAGTTCATTGTTTTATTTGTATCCCATCTATGTTGTGTACATTGCCTTGAAGCTCACTTTCTTCTGTCCATTTACTTTCCCCTTCTTGGTGACGTTCTGCTGGTGGGGAAGCTGTTCCATGGNAGGGTATGGTTGAAGTTCTTGTGAGCTGAGGGTATGGTGCAATTCTTGTGAGCTAATGGTATGGTTGAAGTTCTTGTGAGCTGAGGGTATGGTTGAAGTTCTTGTGAGCTGAGGGTATGGTTGAAGTTCTTGTGAGCTGAGGGTATGGTTGCAGTTCTTGTGAGCTGAGGGTATGGTTGAAGTTCTTGTGAGCTGAGGGTATGGTAAGTTCTTGTGAGCTGAGGCATGGTTGAAGTTCTTGTGAGCTGAGGGTATGGTTGAAGTTCTTGTGAGCTGAGGGTATGGTTGAAGTTCTTGTGAGCTGAGGGTATGGTTGCAATTCTTGTGAGCTAATGGTATGGTTGAAGTTCTTGTGAGCTGAGGGTATGGTTGAAGTTCTTGTGAGCTGAGGGTATGGTTGAAGTTCTTGTGAGCTGAGGGTATGGTTGCAGTTCTTGTGAGCTGAGGGTATGGTTGAAGTTCTTGTGAGCTGAGGGTATGGTTGAAGTTCTTGTGAGCTGAGGGTATGGTTGAAGTTCTTGTGAGCTGAGGGTATGGTTGAAGTTCTTGTGAGCTGAGGGTATGGTTGCAAGTCTTGTGAGCTGATGGTATGGTTGAAGTTCTTGTGAGCTGAGGGTATGGTTGAAGTTCTTGTGAGCTGAGGGTATGGTTGAAGTTCTTGTGAGCTGAGGGTATGGTTGAAGTTCTTGTGAGCTGAGGGTATGGTTGCAGTTCTTGTGAGCTGAGGGTATGGTTGAAGTTCTTGTGAGCTGAGGGTATGGTTGAAGTTCTTGTGAGCTGAGGGTATGGTTGAAGTTCTTGTGAGCTGAGGGTATGGTTGAAGTTCTTGTGAGCTGAGGGTATGGTTGCAGTTCTTGTGAGCTGAGGGTATGGTTGAAGTTCTTGTGAGCTGAGGGTATGGTTGAAGTTCTTGTGAGCTGAGGGTATGGTTGAAGTTCTTGTGAGCTGAGGGTATGGTTGAAGTTCTTGTGAGCTGAGGGTATGGTTGAAGTTCTTGTGAGCTGAGGGTATGGTTGAAGTTCTTGTGAGCTGAGGGTATGGTTGAAGTTCTTGTGAGCTGAGGGTATGGTTGAAGTTCTTGTGAGCTGAGGGTATGGTTGAAGTTCTTGTGAGCTGAGGGTATGGTTGCAGTTCTTGTGAGCTGAGGGTATGGTTGAAGTTCTTGTGAGCTGAGGGTATGGTTGAAGTTCTTGTGAGCTGAGGGTATGGTTGCAGTTCTTGTGAGCTGAGGGTATGGTTGAAGTTCTTGTGAGCTGAGGGTATGGTTGAAGTTCTTGTGAGCTGAGGGTATGGTTGCAGTTCTTGTGAGCTGAGGGTATGGTTGAAGTTCTTGTGAGCTGAGGGTATGGTTGCAGTTCTTGTGAGCTGAGGGTATGGTTGAAGTTCTTGTGAGCTGAGGGTATGGTTGCAGTTCTTGTGAGCTGAGGGTATGGTTGAAGTTCTTGTGAGCTGAGGGTATGGTTGAAGTTCTTGTGAGCTGAGGGTATGGTTGCAGTTCTTGTGAGCTGAGGGTATGGTTGAAGTTCTTGTGAGCTGAGGGTATGGTTGAAGTTCTTGTGAGCTGAGGGTATGGTTGCAGTTCTTGTGAGCTGAGGGTATGGTTGAAGTTCTTGTGAGCTGAGGGTATGGTTGCAGTTCTTGTGAGCTGAGGGTATGGTTGAAGTTCTTGTGAGCTGAGGGTATGGTTGCAGTTCTTGTGAGCTGAGGGTATGGTTGAAGTTCTTGTGAGCTGAGGGTATGGTTGAAGTTCTTGTGAGCTGAGGGTATGGTTGAAGTTCTTGTGAGCTGAGGGTATGGTTGAAGTTCTTGTGAGCTGAGGGTATGGTTGAAGTTCTTGTGAGCTGAGGGTATGGTTGAAGTTCTTGTGAGCTGAGGGTATGGTTGAAGTTCTTGTGAGCTGAGGGTATGGTTGAAGTTCTTGTGAGCTGAGGGTATGGTTGAAGTTCTTGTGAGCTGAGGGTATGGTTGCAGTTCTTGTGAGCTGAGGGTATGGTTGAAGTTCTTGTGAGCTGAGGGTATGGTTGCAGTTCTTGTGAGCTGAGGGTATGGTTGAAGTTCTTGTGAGCTGAGGGTATGGTTGCAGTTCTTGTGAGCTGAGGGTATGGTTGAAGTTCTTGTGAGCTGAGGGTATGGTTGAAGTTCTTGTGAGCTGAGGGTATGGTTGAGTTCTTGTGAGCTGAGGGTATGGTTGAAGTTCTTGTGAGCTGAGGGTATGGTTGAAGTTCTTGTGAGCTGAGGGTATGGTTGAAGTTCTTGTGAGCTGAGGGTATGGTTGAAGTTCTTGTGAGCTGAGGGTATGGTTGAAGTTCTTGTGAGCTGAGGGTATGGTTGCAGTTCTTGTGAGCTGAGGGTATGGTTGAAGTTCTTGTGAGCTGAGGGTATGGTTGCAGTTCTTGTGAGCTGAGGGTATGGTTGAAGTTCTTGTGAGCTGAGGGTATGGTTGAAGTTCTTGTGAGCTGAGGGTATGGTTGAAGTTCTTGTGAGCTGAGGGTATGGTTGAAGTTCTTGTGAGCTGAGGGTATGGTTGAAGTTCTTGTGAGCTGAGGGTATGGTTGAAGTTCTTGTGAGCTGAGGGTATGGTTGAAGTTCTTGTGAGCTGAGGGTATGGTTGAAGTTCTTGTGAGCTGAGGGTATGGTTGAAGTTCTTGTGAGCTGAGGGTATGGTTGAAGTTCTTGTGAGCTGAGGGTATGGTTGCAGTTCTTGTGAGCTGAGGGTATGGTTGCTGTTCGTGTGAGCTGAGCGTATGGTTGAAGTTCTTGTGAGCTGAGGGTATGGTTGAAGTTCTTGTGAGCTGAGGGTATGGTTGAAGTTCTTGTTGTGCTGAGGGTATGTTGAAGTTCTTGTGAGCTGAGGGTATGGTTGCAGTTCTTGTGAGCTGAGGGTATGGTTGCAGTTCTTGTGAGCTGAGGGTATGGTTGAAGTTCTTGTGAGCTGAGGGTATGGTTGCAGTTCTTGTGAGCTGAGGGTATGGTTGCAGTTCTTGTGAGCTGAGGGTATGGTTGAAGTTTTTGTGAGCTATGGGTATGGTTGAAGTTCTTGTGAGCTGAAGGGTATGGTTGCAGTTCTTGTGAGCTGAGGGTATGGTTGAAGTTCTTGTGAGCTGAGGGTATGGTTGAAGTTCATGTGAGCTGAGGGTATGGTTGCAGTTCTTGTGAGCTGAGGGTATGGTTGCAGTTCTTGTGAGCTGAGGGTATGGTTGAAGTTCTTGTGAGCTGAGGGTATGGTTGCAGTTCTTGTGAGCTGAGGGTATGGTTGCAGTTCTTGTGAGCTGAGGGTATGGTTGCTTTTCGTGTGAGCTGAGGGTATGTGTTACGGTATCGCCACGTTCGTCGGATTGTAGAGTGGCAATTCCACTGCCATCTATGGGTCTGCACGCCAAACTCCCCTGATATTGGACGCTACGTGGACAACACCATCTATTGGTGGTGGCGTGACAGCGGCAAATGGCTCCAGTTTCCTGCCTTCATCAGAATGTGCGGTCGACGTGGATGACCTCTGGTGAGGTGGCGGATCAAGATCAGCGCCACCTAGGTTGTGCTACAAAGCATAATGTCAACTCACAGGTGAATGAGTGTTACCTCATGGTCTCCCCAGTGTACCGTCCGTCTTACTGATGACGTTTTGTCCACAAAGGTGATGTGTGGAGGCAGTCGTACTGAGAATAGCAGTTTACCTTCACATACTCTCAGCTTGGTCCTGGAAGAAGACTATTTATTTATTTATATACAGGAACGTACATTGGGATTGTGAGGATACATAATATAGTAATTACAATCTTGTAAAGCCACTAGTACGCGCAGCGTTTCGGGCAGCTCCTTAATCTAAGAAAATTTTAAGTAGGTAAATCTACTAATTGAGATTGACTAATTGAGCCGCCGCCGATCTGAGCAGTGTGTTAGCTGCTGATTTAGGCAGTGTTAGTAGAGATCGGCGTAGCCCGGGACTGGCTTGGGAGAGTAACGGACGACAGTGAGGTGCCTGTAGTGAAGTGCTGCTAGCCGGTTGCTAGGGACCTCTGCCAGGGGTTAGCTACCCTGTATATGGTTGTTTGTGACCCCGATCAGCGCGTGGTTAAAAGTTTCTGCCAGCGAGTAGCTGGATAGCGATAGTGGGGTAGAGGCACCTCGTGATACTGTGTCGGTGGGCTGGCCACGTGAAAGGTGAACTCGCCAGTGTTTCCCAGTTTGAGTGGACAAGGTACTGAGCAGTGGAAACATTGGGGTTGGTGAACACTGCATGTGTGTGCTTTTGGTCTCCTGTGTGAAAGGGACCCTACTACTGTAATAAGTGTAGAAATATTATATTTAATATATTTTAATGGTGAGGGGTAAATATATTCGTGAAGGGAAAAGTGTATTGTTCATCCCCCACTTTTTCTTATTGCACTACATAGCCAATTCTATAAAGCATACTACCGACTTGGGTCGGAGAGTATATACAAGGTTCATCCATCAAGAACCCGGTTACTGGTCCTAAGTGGCTGGAAAATATGCTTACAGTTCTTGTGAGCTGAGGGTATGGTTGCAGTTCTTGTGAGCTGAGGGTATGCTTACAGTTCTTGTGAGCTGAGGTATGCTTACAGTTCTTGTGAGCTGAGGGTATGCTTATAGTTCTTGTGAGCTGAGGGTATGCTTACAGTTCTTGTGAGCTGAGGGTATGGTTGAAGTTCTGTGAGCTGAGGGTATGGTTGAAGTTCTTGTGAGCTGAGGGTATGGTTGAAGTTCTTGTGAGCTGAGGGTATGGTTGAAGTTCTTGTGAGCTGAGGGTATGGTTGAAGTTCTTGTGAGCTGAGGGTATGGTTGAAGTTCTTGTGAGCTGAGGGTATGGTTGCAGTTCTTGTGAGCTGAGGGTATGGTTGCAGTTCTTGTGAGCTGAGGGTATGGTTGCAGTTCTTGTGAGCTGAGGGTATGGTTGAAGTTCTTGTGAGCTGAGGGTATGGTTGCAGTTCTTGTGAGCTGAGGGTATGGTTGAAGTTCTTGTGAGCTGAGGGTATGGTTGAAGTTTTGTGAGCTGAGAATATGGTGAAGTTCTTGTGAGCTGAGGTATGGTTGAAGTTCTTGTGAGCTGAGGGTATGGTTGAAGTTCTTGTGAGCTGAGGAGTATGGTTGAAGTTCTTGTGAGCTGAGGGTATGGTTGCAGTTCTTGTGAGCTGAGGGTATGGTTGCAGTTCTTGTGAGCTGAGGTATTTGGTGAAGTTATTGTTAGCTGAGGGTATGGTTGCAGTTCTTGTGAGCTGAGGGTATGGTTGCAGTTCTTGTGAGCTGAGGGTATGGTTGCAGTTCTTGTGAGCTGAGGGTATGAGTTGCAGTTCTTGTGAGCTGAGGGTATGGTTGCAGTTCTTGTGAGCTTAGGGTATGGTTGAAGTTCTTGTGAGCTGAGGGTATGGTTGAAGTTCTTGTGAGTTGAGGGTATAGTTGCAGTTCTTGTGAGCTGAGGGTAAGGTTGCTGTTCGTGTGAGCTGAGGGTATGGTTGCTGTTCGTGTGAGCTGAGGGTATGGTTGCTGTTCGTGTGAGCTGAGGGTATGTGTTACGGTATCGCCACGTTCGTCGGATTGTAGAGTGGCAATTCCACTGCCATCTATGGGTCTGCACGCCAAACTCCCCTGATATTGGACGCTACGTGGACAACACCATCTATTGGTGGTGGCGTGACAGCGGCAAATGGCTCCAGTTTCCTGCCTTCATCAGAATGTGCGGTCGACGTGGATGACCTCTGGTGAGGTGGCGGATCAAGATCAGCGCCACCTACGTTGTGCTACAAAGCATAATGTCAACTCCCAGGTGAATGAGTGTTACCTCATGGTCTCCCCAGTGTACCGTCCGTCTTACTGATGACGTTTTGTCCACAAGGTGATGTGTGGAGGCAGTCGTACTGAGAATAACAGTTTACCTTGGGCAGTTCACATACTCTCAGCTTGGTCCTGGAAGAAGACTATTCATTTATTTATATTTATTTATTTATTTATAACAAAAACGTATATTGGGATTGTGAGGATACATAATATAGTAATTACAATTTTGTAAAGCCACTAGTACGCGCAGGGTTTGGGACAGCTCCTTAATCTAAGAAATTTTAAGTGGTTAAATCTACTAATTGAGATTGACTAATTGAGCCGCCGCCGATCTGAGCTGTGTGTTAGCTGCGAGTTGCGTGGTGACCACCGGCCAGGTCGGACGCTCCTGAGGTCTCTCCGCACTGGCTAGTGTTTACGTTGGGTGATTGCTGGTTTGCCCTGCTGGTGGTGGTTTGCCACTGACAGGGTGACGTTTGCTTAGCCATGGGGATTCTCGCCCCCCAGTGAAGAGGACATTGTCGGCTGGTCTGGCATTTACGGTGCCGGTGGACCATCCATTGGTTGGTGTCGCCCTGGTGGACGTGCTTCATGTGCAGCTGTCGGACCTGGTGGGCATCCAGCTGCTTCAGGGCAACCGTGCTGTGGTAAAGTTCCGCCTCCAGGCTGCCTTTCAGGCGTTTCTCGAGCGGTGTGAGGGGCGTGTTTACCCTCTCCCTGATACTGCTGGCTCCGTTAAGGTAGTGAATCTTAGTGTCACCTTGACGTCTGTGGCGGTGCATGGTGCCCCCTTCGAATTTCAGGACGAATTTTGACCTCCTGTTTCGAACGTTTGGGACAGTGTTAAGTGTTCGTTGGAACAAGGTCGTTGCCGGGCACTGTGTTGGTATGCTTGACGGCTCCCGCACCCTGACAATGTCGCTGAAGTGTAGTGTACCGTCGTCGATGTCCGTGTTGGGGTACACGCTCCGCTGCCAGTATCGGGGTCAACCGCGCACCTGTTATCGGTGTGGTCACGAGGGTCATCTGGCTGCAGCGTGCGACGTAGGAGCAACTGGTCGGGTGCATGTTTTTCGTGCGGAGGATTTCCCGCCCTTGTTACGTTCGGACGGTTCTGAGGATGGAGTGGGTGCTGTGCCTGCGACGCCTGATTGCCTGTCTGCTGCTCCGCCTGTTGAGGTGAATTCTACGGCCTGTGCGACACGTCTGGTGCCTGCTGTGGCCCCTGGGGCTGTTGAGCCGGTGTGTGTGGGTGTTGGGCCGTCGCCTGAGCTGCGTGTTGTGCAGGATGTCCCGGTGGAGGTCCATGTCCCGCCTGTGGATGTGATACCGGCTCCCGGGAATGCGGGTTCTGCTGTTTTAGAGGGGGTGCTTCGGCAGGGAGAGGTGCCTGCCGTGCCTGTGTGTGCTGACAACTGTAGTTCTGCTCTTTCCATCCCTTTGCAGAAGCGTGCGCGTCGGTGTTCTGAGGCTGTTTCCCTGGATGATGTGGACAGTGTGGGTGATGTGGCCTCTGTGGACTCTTCGGACGGTGCTGGTGTGACCTGTGTGGATGTGAAGATGGTGGCCGTGCCTGCGGCGGGGCCTGCTGGGCGTGGTGTGGTGCGACCTGTCTCGAAGCGTTCACGGCGGGCTCGGAGTGTGTCTCCCCTTCGTGGTGTGCCTTGGGAGGAGGTGGGGGAGTATGATGATCTGGCGCCCCCCTCCGAGGATGTTGGTGCTGTGAGGGACTGCAAAGTTGCTACCTGTGCCTCTCCTCCTGCGTCTCCTGCTGTTGGATCTCCGCAGTGGGGGGTTGTCCCTGATGATCGGGACCTCGTCGTGATGTTGCGGAAAGATGTGCGCCGGGGGCCTCGGGTCCTGTGCCCGGTGGTGGGGTCGGTGCCGCGCCTGCATCCCCTCCTTCCTTGCTCCGGTCTGGGGATTGCCTAGTCCCGTCTGCTGGGGTCGTGCCCTGTGAGGGTCCGGAGTTGGGCCCTTATCGAGATGCCCGGGTGCTTCCGATCCCGTGGTGCTCGTCCACTGTCTGGGTGTCGCGGGTGAAGGAGTTTGTGTATCGGGTGCCGGATAGGATGTCTCAGCCGAGGGCGCCGCCTGGTGGCCGGCTGCCCGCTGACGAGCGGGTGATTTGGGAAGCGTACTGCTTGCGCTTTCCGATACACAAGTTTCCGGAGAAGTATTAGTTCCCGTCTTGCGCACACTGCTAAGCCGTGCGTGGGTCAGCTGCCACCGTGACCACGACGCCCCGCCCCCCGGTGCGGGGTGTCTCCCTCTAATGTTCGACTCTGTTTTCGCGCCCTCTCCTCTCTCTACGGCCCATCACATCTACCGCTTTTGACATTCTTCTCATCCTAACCGTCAACGCATCTCCTTACGTCTGTCCTGGTGCAGTCATCGGGAGGGTTAACCCTTCATGCAAACTGCACCTATTCTCAAGAAGAAGAAGAAGTGTTAGCTGCTGATTTAGGCAGTGTTAGTAGAGATCGGCGTAGCCCGGGATTGGCTTGGGAGAGTAACGGACGACAGTGAGGTGTCTGTAGTGAAGTGCTGCTAGCCGGTTGCTAGAGACTTCTGCCAGGGGTTAGCTACCCCTGTATATGGTTGTTTGTGACCCCGATCAGCGCGTGGTTAAAATTTTCTGCCAGCGAGTAGCTGGATAGCGATAGTGGGGTATAGGCACCTCGTGATACTGTGTCGGTGGGCTGGCCCACGTAAAAGGTGAACTCGCCATTGTTTCCCAGTTTGAGCGGATAAGGTACTGAGCAGTGGAAACACTGGGGTTGGTGAACACTGCATGTGTGTGCTTTTGGTCTCCTGTGTGAAAGGGACCCTACTACTGTAAGTAAGTGTAGAAATATTATATTTTAATATATTTTAACGGTGAGGGGTAATATATTCGTGAAGGGAAAAGTGTATTGTTCATCCCCCACTTTTTCTTATTGCACTACATAGCCAATTCTATAGCGCATACTACCGACTTGGGGTCGGAGAGTATATACAAGGTTCATTCATCAAGAACCCGGTTACTGTTCCTAATGACTGTAACAATATGCTTACAGTTCTTGTGAGCTGAGGGTATGGTTGCAGTTCTTGTGAGCTGAGGGTATGGTTGAAGTTCTTGTGAGCTGAGGATATGGTTGAAGTTTTGTGACCTGAGGGTATGGATGAAGTTCTTGTGAGCTGAGGGTATGGTTGAAGTTCTTGTCAGCTGCGGGTATGGTTGCAGTTCTTGTGAGCTGAGGATATGGTTGAAGTTCTTGTGAGCTGAGGGTATGGTTGAAGTTCTTGTGAGTGAGGCTATGGTTGCAGTTCTTGTGAACTGAGGGTATGGTTGCAGTTCTTGAGAGCTGAGGGTATGGTTGAAGTTCTTGTGAGTGAGGCTATGGTTGCAGTTCTTGTGAGCTGAGGGTATGGTTGCAGTTCTTGAGCTGATTGTATGGTTGCAGTTCTTGTGAGCTGAGGGTATGGTTGCAGTCTTGTGAGCTGAGGGTATGGTTGAAGTTATTGTTAGCTGAGGGTATGGTTGCAGTTATTGTTAGCTGAGGGTATGGTTGCAGTTCTTGTTAGCTGAGGGTATGGTTGAGGTTCTTGTGAGCTGAGGGTATAGTTGAAGTTCTTGTGAGCTGAGGGTATGGTTGCAGTTCTTGTGAGCTGAGGGTATGGTTGAAATTCTTGTGAGCTGAGGGTATTGTTGAAGTTCTTGTGAGCTTAGGGTATGGTGCAGTTCTTGTGAGCTGAGGTATGGTTGTAGTTCTTGTGAGCTGAGGGTATTGTGGAAGTTCTTGTGAGCTGAGGGTATGTTGAAGTTCTTGTGAGCTGAGGGTAAGTTGCAGTTTTGTGAGCTTAGGGTATGGTTGCTGTTCGTGTGAGCTGAGGGTATGTGTTACGGTATCGCCACCTTCGTCGGATTGTAGAGTGGCAATTCCACTGTCATCTATGGGTCTGCACGCCAAACCTCCCCTGATATTGGACGCTACGTGGACAACACCATCTATTGGTGGTGGCGTGACAGCGGCAAATGGCTCCAGTTTCCTGCCTTCATCAGAATATGCGGTCGACGTGGATGACCTCTGGTGAGGTGGCGGATCAAGATCAGCGCCACCTAGGTTGTGCTACAAAGCATAATGTCAACTCCCAGGTGAATGAGTGTTACCTCATGGTCTCCCCAGTGTACCGTCCGTCTAACTGATGAGTTTTGTTTTTTTTATTATTATATTTTCTACCACAGACGTGGCCACACATTTACAATGCTAACCAGCATATATACATTTTCTTCTGTCCTCCATGGACAGGGTTAGAGATCATTAAACATATAGTTCAGGGATTTATTGAACAATCAACCACAGAAGGTGATTCGGTACTTTTAAAATGCTAAGCTAACCTACATACGGAAATACATAGATACACAGATTTACGTATGCCTTACATAAAGTGTTTGAAGTGTCATTAATGTGCATTTACAAAGGTGAAATGCAATTCTGATCAGCTTCCATAAGTACTTTATACACATACATAACATACACACACACATATATACGTTCATATACATATATACATGCATATATTCACACACATGCATTCACATACATTTGTCTCTTTTACTCTGACAGGGTGAGATAGCTGACAGAGAAACTAGTGTGCAATTAAGCACTTAATCACTGAAGATGATTAAGGTGCTTTTACAAGCTCAGGTTATATAGTTACATCACAAACATACATTGTATAATTGATACATTACATGGTCAATCTTGGGTACAAGTCCAATATATCATCAAGTGTTCCAGTACTCATATAGTAATTACACAGTTCAGCATACCTTAGCCCAGAGGGCGAAAGTCAGCCAATATGGGACATTCTACAATATAATGTTCAAGAGAGTGCATGTTTTCTCTTTCACAAAGTTGACACATTGTGTACTCGACATTTGGGTTTTGAGAAAGCTGCCAGATACGTCTATATCCCAGGCGTATTCTGGCCACTATAACATCACATTGCCGGGTTCTTGTTCTATTAGTCCCATATGTGAATGTCTCCTCACGATATCTATCATAATATTTAATGCTACAACTTTCAGGTCTTTGTGAATTTGTTAGGTCGGTGAGATCTTCATTAGATATTTGTTTAAGTATTCTCTTTGTCACTGCTAATGAAACACCCATATCAATTTCTACCACTGGTTTTCTACAGGCTGTCTTTGCAAGCATATCAACAGTGTCATGCCTTGAGATGCCAACATGTGATGGTATCCATAGGAATTTAATTTCAAATCTGTTTTCTTTAGCAGCTAAAACATTCATTCGAATATCACTGACTATTTTCTGGGTGTCACTACTATGTGCGTTCAATGCCAGGAGTGCACTCTGCGAGTCACAGTATATAAGTCCACTGCCTTTGTCTTTTAAAAATTCAGTGGCAAGGTATATGCCTGCAAGTTCGGTTTGAGTTGTACTTGCCCAGTCATTGACGCGCTTCATTGCTGTATGTACGAGAGAAGATTGTTCAAATATATTACATGCACATCCGGTACATCGTCCACCTTCTTCTACAGAGCCGTCGGTATAGCACTGATACACATCGTTACCCATACTCTGAGTACTTTCAGTGATGCTTTTCAGTGTTAACTGTTTTAATAAAGTAGAGTGCACACTATCTTTCTTGGGCGCATTTACAAAATCAACTGATAATCCCAGTTATCCCATGGAGTAATTGGTTGATTAATCATTAATTGAGTTGGGTACATATTTAATATTTTGATGGAGTTGGCTACCTTGTAGAACCAAAATACATAATCAGATTTCGTTCTTCTTCTATAGACCTCAGGTGAGTGCAGCATATTAGAAAGTTTAGCTTGAAACTTCATGTGTTGCCTAGATCTACTCAATGCCTTCACGCCGAAAACTGTGCTAATAGACAAAATTCTCTCACTTATGGTAGGTAATTTAACTCTGCTCTCATATTAACTATTCTCGTGGACTTTGGAGCCCCAAGGATGAGACGCATAGCTTCATTTTGCAAGGTTTCAAGAGATTTCAGCTCTTTTTCAGTATACAGTGTGAGATGTAGAGCATTGTAGTCAATCACAGAGCGTATAAATGATACATAAAACATTCTAGCAAGTCTCACGTTAATTCCATGATTGACACCAACAAGGACCCGCAAGGGCTTTAATCTCTCCCACAGTCTCCTCTTGAGAGAAGAAAGGTACCCAGGGTCGTTAATGGGGACACCAAGGTATCTGTAAGACTCGCAGTTCTCAAGTGCTCGCCCATCTATATGATAATTGGCTGGTGGAATACCACATGGAATGAGGGCACGAGTTTTCTGTACAGAGATAAGGAGGCCACATTCCTCAGCTCTAGTAGCAAAAGCATCGAGCAGAACTTGCATTCTAGGCTCGGAGGCAGCCTGTAAACATATATCATCAGCATAACAAATGACAGTGTCTTCATTATTAGTTGGAAGATCTTTAATAAGTTTATGCATCAGAACGTTGAACAACAGGGGCTGAGGACCCCTCCTTGTGGAGTTCCCAGTTCAAAGTGTTTGCTCTCTGTGCTTTTAACACCATTAAACAAAACATATGCTGTTCGATTAGACAAATAGCCCTTTATCCATTTCAGTAATTTTCCTTGTATTCCCAGCTCGGCAAGTTCCAGTATGATTTCCTGTTTGCTGTATCAAAAGCTGCTGCTAGGTCGATGAAGACTGTTTGAGGGGAAGCTTCAATATGTGCGAAGTATTCAGCAAAACAGTGTTGTGTACTGAGCCCAGGCATAAATCCAAACAGTTGAGGTGACAGGTGCCCCTGTATACGATACATGAGTCGGTTAAGACGATACGTTCAAGCACTTTACAGACACACGATGTTAGAGATATGGGTCTATAATTATCTGAGTGTGGTTTGGGGATGGGAACAATGACACTCTTGTCCAAGCATCAGGTAATACTCCTTCACGTAAACTCATTCTGTACAACACTAATAGTGGATTACCTGGTACTTGTGAGACTAATCTCAGTAAACTGTAAGTAATACCGTCCTCTCCAGGAGCAGTTGATTTGCCCATCTTTAGTGCATGATTTAATTCCCATTCAGTTACATCATTAAGGTCCGACACGTCGATAGCTGTACAGGCAAGATTGATGGTTCGTTGTCTGTGGGGCGTGTGTCATCAAGTTTATGCTGTATGTTAATTGGAAGTGAGTCGTAGCTTGATGTTAGTGCCCACTGATCAAGGAGAATGTTTGCTTGTTCTAGTGGGCTGTGGTGCAGTGGTTTGGTTGGGTTGCTTCTAGAGATTTTTCGTATCTTTTCCCAAACTTCAACAAGTGTTGTTTGCTCATTTATACTTTGTAGGAACTCTTCCCAATGTTTATTACGTATAACGTTGCTCATGTCTCTCACCTCTCTATTTGCAACTAGAAATGCATGCAAGTCACCTTGTGCTTTGGTTCGTTATATGTATCTCCAGTTGGTTTACTCGTTCATGTTCTTTAACAAATACGGGGTCAAGACCCACTTGGGTGGTGGCAGGTGTTGCCCACTTCTGCTAGGCTTACGACTTGTTCCCCAACACACCCATGTGTCGTAGTAGGTAGTAATGTATCAACGAGATCTCTGGAGAAGGCTTCTACATTCGTTATTGTGT
>WNGS01008516.1:18081-40286 GCA_020271785.1 Procambarus virginalis
ATAGAAACTATCACCTGCGGACCACATAAAAGAACGTTATGCGAGGAGCCTATGCCACACTTTTCAACTTCAGAATTGCTTTTAAATAAAAGGATGGCAAAATTCTAAAGAAATTGTTCACGACTTTTGTTAGGGCCAAAGCTAGAATATGCAGCGGTTGTGAGATGCCCATATCTTAAGAAGCACATCAACAAACTGGAAAAGGTGCAAAGACATGCTACTAAGTGGCTCCCAGAACTAAAGGACAAGAGCTACGAGGAGAGGTTCGAGGCATTAAATATGCCAAAACTTGAAGACAGAAGAAAAAGAGGTGATATGATCACTACGTATAAAATAGTAACAGGAATTGATAAAATCGATAGGGAAGATTTCCTGATACCTGGAACTTCAAGAACAAGAGGTCATAGATTTAAACTAACTAAACAAAGAAGACGAAGAAATATAAGAAAACTCACTTTCGCAAACACAGTGGTAGACGGTTGGAACAAGTTAAGTGAGAAGGTGGTGGAGGCCAAAATCATCAGTATCTTCAGGGCATTATATGACAAAGAGTGCTGGTAGACAGTACACCACGAGCGAAGCTCTCATCCTGTAACTACACTTAGGTAATTACACTTAGGGAATTACAGGGAAAAGCTCAACTGACAGCTGAAGTATACTAGATCTGCTTGAAGCACATGCCTGTGAGGAGGGTCAGAAAGAGGGCCACTCTAGAAAGAGAACACGCAGACGACTGTACAGAAGGAAAAAATAACAGAAAAGCTTAAACAGACATGACTGTCTTTAAAAAAGAAAATAAATCTAAACGGGGAGATCAAAGAAATAATTCTATGAATAGAGCAGACATTGAAGTGATCATATGAGTGAGGAAATGGAACTGATACGGAAAGCTATACAAGAGATAAAAAAAAATCCTAAATATTTTTTTCATATATGTAAAATCAAAATGAAAAATCTCCACCAGTATTGGACCTTTACTTATAACTGAAGGAACGTACACAGAAAACAACAAAGAAATAAGTGAACTTTTAAGAAGCCAGAATGAGAATGTTTAGTACCCAAATAAACAACATGAAAGTTGAAGTTTCAGACAACTTCTTTATGAATGACATCTACGCTGCAGATAATATAACTGGTATTAACATGAACTTGGAAGACTTTGAAAGAGAAATTGACAACATGCCCGTGCACTCAGCCTCTGGTCCAGACTCGTGGAATTCAGTATTCATTAAGAAGTATAAAGTACCAGTAGCATGAGTACTCAATATAATATGGAAAAAGAGCCTGGATACAGGGGAAATACCAGCAGCACCTAAATCAGCATATATAGCCCCTCTGCAAAGGAAGATAGTAAAGCTTAGGCAAAAAATTATAGACCAGTTGCACTAACTTCACACGTAATAAAAAAAATTGAGAGAGTAATTAGGAATCAAATTTTTAGTGGAAAATAATGATCTACACAACCCAGGACAATATGGATTTAGAGTGGGAAGATCCTGTTTGTCACAGTTACTCAACTACTGTGACAAAATAACAGAAGCCTTAGAAGAAAAACAAAATGCAGATGTTGTGTACACAGACTTTGCAAAGGCATTCTACAAATGTGACCATGGAGCATAAAATGGGAGTGATAGCCCATAAAATGAAATCAATGGGAATAACGGGTAAAGTGGGGGCATTGGAATTTCAACTTTGTCAAACAGAATGCAGAGTGTGACCGTCGATAAAATAAGATCAAGCCCAAGTGCAGTGAAAAGTTCTGTACCCTCAGGGCACAGTCCTTGCACTGCTGCTATTTCTCATTCTAATCTCGGATATAGACAAAAATACTAGTCACAGCTTCGTGTCACCCTGTATCCTATTGTGTCGTGTCATCAAAAATGACATCTAGTATCAGGCCCTTGCGGCAGAGAAAGAACTTTCACATATGACAACAAAGAAATGAGCGAAATACTGAGGAATCAGTATGACTCTGTTTGAAATGAGCCACTACACACACTAAAGATTGATAACCCAAATAAATTTTTCATGGATGCGATGCCAACATCAAATCATATATCTTATGTCACCCTATCCCCACTGGATTTTGAAGAAGCCATAGACAGTATGCCTATGCACTTTGCACCAGACCCTGATTCTTGCAACTCCATATTCATCAAGAACTGTAAAAAAACACTGTCAATGGCCTTTCACAGTTGTTGGAGGCAAACCCTAGATACTGGCGCTATACCTGACCTACTAAAATCAGCAGACATAGCACCGCTCCATAAAGGAGGAAATAAGGCAGAGGAAAAAAATTACAGACCAACAGCACTGACATCACTCAACATACTGTAACATTGGGTAAGATAACACCATTGTAAAACCGGGTAAAATGTACATATACTACTTATCCTGAGTACCACTTCCTATCGGTTGCACTTGGTAACCCTGTTATTGAACACTGTAATATGAGGTGACATATGATGGTTATACCGGAACCAAAGGTACACTACCAACAAGGAAATGCTACACAGGATTAAATACGCTGCCACCATCTGCCTTGACCGGGGAGACTGTATCAAGCAACGAGGCAAGAAACATTGCTTGACTTGGAGAGTACTTTCTATAACTGTCATTAATTAGGGGACGGTTGTCAGCCACTATATCCAAACGATTAAGAGGATTCAACAATTGACACAGACGGGAAATTTAACATGAGTTTATTGAGATACCAAATTATACTAAACACCACTATAAATCCTACTCTAACACTGGCCAATAGTTTAAGAAATTTAGACATGGAACAAAATCTCAGAGATCACACACATTACCTTAATTAAGACCTCTGTCTCTCCATCCGGTGGACACTGTCTCTCCCCTGGCTGTGGATGTCTTTTCACAGCCCCTCTCTCGACCCGGGCGTCCCACACTCTGTCTCTCTAAATCTCTACAGGACCTCTGTATACACCTCACAAAGGGGGGAGGGGAAGATTTATTGTGCTACCTACATCCTACACCAAGACGAGGTCGGCCACACGGGCACAAACACTCAAGAATTCTCATTAAACTTGTTTGACAGTCACCATACCCTGTTCAAGAGAAGAGTTATTATTAATTACGTGTGTGACTGTTCTTTGACCTGGCTAAAAGGGGGAAATCCATGTATGTTTACACAAGGAATCTGTGGTCTCCTTCCACCACCCTGCCTGACAAGAGTATCCTGAAATATTACCTACTTGAAACTATGCTGAGTAAGACTAACCCAGGATTTTTTTTAAACAACATTCAAGATAAACCGGATGTCATCTGGACTGACCTCTTGGAGAAGGCTTCCCTGGGGTGTGAACTGTAGGGGGGGGGGGGTCATGGGTGTTACAGCTCCCTTTCCCCGGAGTTAAGACAAAATCGTGTGTATGAAATTAAGCCCAATTTTTTCTTATCCTAACTCATCCCAAATACCACAAAATAACCCTAAAGAGAAAAAAAAATTGCCAGTGACATATTGATAAAAGTAAACTAACTAAATTAACATGATGCAAAGTACATTATACAGTTACACTTCAGTAAGAACAACATATAAATGTACAATGAAAGAAACAAAAGTACAAAAAAAAAATCTTGGCAAAAGTACAAGCAATGATACCCTCACACATGATACAATTCCGAATATCATAACGACAAAAGTATATAAAAAAAAGACAAATCCCGGCTGCACACTAAGCACTCTCAAAGATTTTTATGTTGAGTGATGTCAGTGCTGTTGGTCTGTAATTTTTTTCCTCTACCTTATTTCCTCCTTTATGGAGTGGTGCTATGTCTGCTGATTTTAGTAGGTCAGGTATAGCGCCAGTATCTAGGGTTTGCCTCCAACAACTGTGAAAGGCCATTGACAGTGTTTTTTTACAGTTCTTGATGAATATGGAGTTGCAAGAATCAGGGTCTGGTGCAAAGTGCATAGGCATACTGTCTATGGCTTCTTCAAAATCCAGTGGGGATAGGGTGACATAAGATATATGATTTGATGTCGGCATCGCATCCATGAAAAATTTATTTGGGTTATCAATCTTTAGTGTGTGTAGTGGCTCATTTCAAACAGAGTCATACTGATTCCTCAGTATTTCGCTCATTTCTTTGTTGTCATCTGTGAAAGTTCTTTCTCTGCCGCAAGGGCCTGATACTAGATGTCGTTTTTGATGACACGACACAATAGGCAACATAAAAATCTTTGAGTGCTTAGAAATAAAATCACAAAACACATGGAATCACTGCATCTCCATAACCCTGGACAACATGGTTTCAAAACAGAGCGCTCTTGTCTATCACAATTGCTAGACCACTATGACATGGCTTTAGATGGCATGGAAGACAAGCAAGATGCTGAAATAATTTACAAAGATTTCTCAAAAGCCTTCGACAAATGTGACAATGGTGCTATTGCACACAAAATGGGTGCAAAAGGAATTACCGGAAAAATAGGCAGATGGATCTACAATTTCTCGACTAACAGAACCGAATGTGTAATAGTCAACAAAATAAAATCCGGACCATCAACCGTGTCTCCCTCTCCCAAGGTAGTACTTGCTTCAGTACTTTTTCTCATCCTCATAGCAGACATAGACTAGGACACAATCGACACAATCGGATGGTACCAAGCCTGACTCGAAAGGTACGATGAGAGAGAAAGCTTTGAAGGAAGAGATGGAGATTACCACGAAAGCCAAAAGAACGAAGTTCGGACAGAATATGGTATCTCCAAGTCGTGTCAAAAGATCACACTGTATCGTCCTTTGCACATGACACTAAGATTTTTATGAGAGTAAACAACATAGAGAACACAGCAAGCCTCCAATCACACGTAAATCAGGTTTTTCAATGGACTACAGAAAAAAGATATGGAATTTAAATGGTGATAAGTTCCAGCTCTTGTTCTACAGAAAAAATGAAATTATATAAGCAGAAACCACATACAAAATGCAGCCAAATCATAACATAGAACGAAAAAGCAATGTAAAGGATTTGGGTGTACTCATGTTGGAAGACCTTACCTTTAAAGTACACAATAAAGTAGCCATCACAACTGCAAGAAAAATGACAGGTTGAATAACAAGAACTTTTCACACTAGAGATGCTATACCAATGATGATACTCCTCAAGATGCTAGTGCTCTTTACAGTAGAATACTGCTGCACAATGACAGCCCCTTTCAAAGCTGGAGAAATTGCTGACCTGGAGAGCGTGCAGAGATCCTTTACTGTTAGAATCCACTCATTAAAACATCTAAACTATTGGGACTGACTAAAATGCCTAAGTCTGTATTCTCTTGAGAGCAGGTGGGAGAGATACATAATAATTTACACATGGAAAATAATAGAGGGGGCTGGTCCCAAACCTGCACACAGAAATAACACCACAGTGGGTAGATAAAGACAGGCTATTTAACACAAGGGGCACACACACTAGGGGACACAGGTAGAAACTGAGGGCCTAAATGCAACCCGTCCTCGCAAATTTAATAAGTCAATATTGACTTATTAGTTGCGTGCATAGGTGACATACTTAACATAATAGTTTCCCTTGAAAAGCTTCATAGAAAACACCGACCTTACCTAACCTTGTTAGTATGTTAAAATAAGCATCTTATAGCTTCGTAATTACAATTGTTACTTAACCTATTATAGGTATAGGTTAGGTAATAATTGTAATTACGAAGCAATAAGATGCTTATCTTAACATTATCTTACACAGTCTCCGTGGTGTAGTGGTAAGACACTCGCCTGGCGTTCCGCGAGCGCTGTGTCATGGGTTCGTATCCTGACTGGGGAGGATTTACTGGGCGCAATTCCTTAACTGTAGCCTCTGTTTAACGCAACAGTAAAATGTGTACTTGGATGAAAAAACGATTCTTCGCAACGGGGGATCGTATTCCAGGGACCTGCCCGAAACGCTACGCATACTAGTGGCTGTACAATAATGTAACAACTCTTGTATATATCTCAAAACATACTAACAAGGTTAGGTAAGGTCGGTGTTTTCTATGAAGCTTTTCAAGGGAAACTATTATGTTAAGTATGTCACCTATGCACATATTTAATAAGTCAATATTGACTTGTTAAATTTGCGAGGACGGGTTGCCAAATGAGCCACAGAGATATTAGAAAGAACTTTTTTAGTGTCAGAGTGGTTGACATATGGAATGCATTAGGAAGTGATGTGGTGGAGGCTGACTCCATACACAGTTTCAAGTGTAGATATGATAAGAGCCCAATAGGCTCAAGAACCTGTACACCTGTTGATTGACGGTTGAGAGCTGGGACCAAAGAGCCAGAGCTCAACCCCCACAAGCACAATTAGTTGAGTGCAGTTAGGTGAGTACATGAGACTAGGAGGCATGGCAGGATGTGCAGAATACCCCCGTTGTAAAACAAATGTGCAATAGGTACCCTGAGAAAGAAACTATCAACATTAGAGGCTCGAGACTGTTCAACACGCTTCCACTACACAAAAGGGGTATAACTGGCCAACCCCTCACAGTGTTCAAGAGAGAACTCGATAAATATATCCAAAGGATACCTGATCAACCGAGCTCATACGTTAGGCTGCAAGCAGCCGCGTCCAACATCCTGGTTGACCAGTCAAGCAACGTGGAGGCCTGGGTGATGATTGGGACGCAGGGATGCTCAGCCCTGAAACCAACACAAGGTAAGTACACAAGATAATTCTTGGAAGACGATAAAAAAATTCAGAATGAAAATTTCCACCGTAAAAGACACTGAAAAACTGCAGGCAAATATTAATAAAGTCTTCGATTGGGCAACTGAAAATTACATGATGTTTAACGGTGACAAGTTCCAGTTACAGTACTTAGGTATGGTGGAAACGAGGAACTTAAACAAAACACAGGGTACAAGACACAACCGGACCTACTCAAAAAAAGGAAAGCAATACATAAAAGATCTGGGAATTATGAGGTCTGACGACCTTACATTTTGTGAACATAACCGAACAAATATAGCGGCTGCCAGGAAAATGATAGGATGGATTATGAGAACGTTCAAATCCAGAGACCCCACAGCAATGCTAATACTATTTAAATCATTGGTTGTAACACGGGGGGAGGGGGTATTGGCTCTAATCGACTCTTCCTTTGACTCTCTCTCTTCACCCTTACCCACCCGTATTCTATTTTCTTCACTTAATACCAAGGGAACCCCGAGCTACTCTATTCGCATCCCACGCTACGTGGTCTTAGCCGGTTCGAATCGGCTAAGCTTCTACAGCCCCCGTGACGTCGTACTAGGTTCCTAGCAAACTCAAGGATCTTCTGCGGCCACCACCAGACCATTAACCAGAAGCGTCAATTAATCGGGTCTGGACCGATTAATCAATCATTTAAACCATAAGGCTTGATCCCCAAATTACTTGGAAAAGGAGGGAAGAATCTATGTTAAGTGTGGGAATTATAGCAAACAAAGGGATAAATGAACTCTTAAACTTTGTTAGGCTTGCGGCCCAACTAAATAGTTGACTCGTGGAGACCACGTCACAAGGACATGGACACATTCAAAAATGGAAATAACAAAATACAAATAACAAGCTAATTATTTATTAATGCAAAGTCTAAACAACAGCTAAATGAAATATCACTCCCTATACCTTAACACTCTATCGAGGCATGAAATGAACTATTTCCCTATACAAACTGTAGCAAACTATACCTTTCAATGCGACCAGCTGGTGTTCTACTGATCTATTTGGGAGAGGTGAGAGTGGATGACCTCCTTCAATCGTTGACCAGCCCCCACTGATTCTACCTCGCTCTGCCTTCCTCACTGAAGCCAGAGGGGTATTCCTACACCAGGTTACTAGTTTACTAGCAGGGTTTAAGTTGAACAACTATTCTCTATTGTATTGAACAACCCTATTTGAACTGAACTCTTTTAAACTGAAGGGTAATTGCACAGGCATCTTAAGGAAAAGCTATTTCCCATTACAATATGGCTATTTGACCTTTGAGAATTACTAAATATGGAAGGCTTTGGTGACCCTTGACCCAGGGTCTTCAAAATTGATCCGCATCAGAGGCTAGTCCTCTGCTAGTGACGCCACTAACGGTGACTTACTCATTATTTCAGCAATTGAGAATACTTTTGATACTTGAACAGACATATTATTGAATACAATTTGAATGAAGACTTGAATTTTTCTAAATTACTGAATTCTGTAAAATAATTCATTATACGTTGCTTTAAGACAAAGGCGCCGGCCATTTTGTAATCTTAACAGCTAATTCCAGGAGAGATGACCTTTTCTGCTTGGGTCAGATCTAGTACCACCTGACTCCAAACTTTCCAAACCCCCATAGTCTATGAAAAACCATACTGAATAATTCCCTACAACAAACCTAGTTTGTTACATGGTACTGTCCCATTTTGAGTATTGCTCGAAACTCACTTCCACTTTCAGAGCGGGAGAGATCTCTGAATTAGAGGGAATATATTGAACATATACAACACGCATAGACAGGATAAACATCTAAATTATTGGGACCGTATCTAAGCTTTCAAAATGTACTCTTTGGAAAGGAGATGAGAGAGGTGTCAAATAATATATACATGTAAGATACTTGAAGGCCAGGTCACAAATTTGCACAGAACAACAACAAACTGGAGCGAAAGAAATGGAGAGAAATACAGATTAGAACCAATGAGGAGTAGAGGTGCCATATCACAATCAGAGAACACTGAAGTGCTGGACCAACAGGGCTGTGCTAGATATGTGGGTCTGCGGGCCGCTCCAAGCAACAGAACTTTCAAATCCAGAGATCCCATCACAATGGTTATACTATTCAAATCACTTGTGCTGTCCTGTCTTGAGTACTGCTCAGTACTTACTTTCCCCCTTCAAAGGAGTTGAGATTGCTGAAATAAAGGGAAAAACAGAAAACATATATATGGCATACATAGACACAATAAAGCACTTAAATTATTGGGATCGTCTCAATGCTCTCCAAATGTACTCACTAGAAAGGAGACAAGAGAGATATAAAATAATATACATGTGGAAAATACTGGAGGGGCCCTGCAAAAGGGAGATGGAACTTTTACAGATGACAACAAAGAATTGAGCGAAATACTGAGGTATCAGCACGACTGTTTTCAGCGAGACTCTTAACAAACTAAAGATTGATAACCCAAATGAATTTTTCATGGAAATGATACCAACATTAAATCATATATCAGATGTCACCCTATCCCTACTGGACTTTGAAGAAGCCATAGACAGTATGCCTATGCTCTCTGCACTAGGTCCTGATTCTTGGAAGTCCATATTCATCAAGGACTGTAAAAAACCACTATCGCAGGCCCTTTACATTCTTTGGGGACAAAGCCTAGATACTGGCATTATCCTTGACGTACTAAAAACAGCAGAGATAGAACCACTCCATAAAGGAGGAAATAAGGTAGAGGCAAAAAATTATGGACTGATAGCACTAATATCACACATCATAAAAATCTTTGAGACAGTGCTAAAAAAGTAAGATCACAAAATACATGGAATCACAGCATCTCCATAACCCTGGACAACATGGTTTCAGAACAGGGCGCTCTTGCCTGTCGCAGTTGCTGAACCACTATGACATGGCACTAGATGCCATAGAAGACAAAACGCTCATGTAATTTACACAGATTTCGCAAAAACCTTCGACAAGTGTGACCATGGTGTTATTGCACATAAAATGCGTTCAAAAGGAATTACCGGAAAAATAGGTAGACGGATCTACACTAGTAGAACCCAATATGTAATATTGAACAAAATAAAATCCGGTCCATCAACTGTGAAGAGCTCAGTCCCCCAGGGTACATGCTTGCTCCAGTACTTTTTCTCACTCTCATATCGGACATATGAATGGTGTTTAACGAAGATAAGTTCCAGCGCATGCGCTATGGAAAAAAATTTAAATTTAAAAATGGAAATCACGCACAAAATGCAGTCAAATCAAAACATAGAATGAAAAGGCAATGTAAAGAATTTGGGTGTACTCATGTCGGATGAACTTACATATAAAGAACTCAATAAGGTAACCGTCACAACTGCTAGAAAAATGACAGGTTGGATAACAAGAACCTTTCACACTAGAGATATTATACAAATGATGATACTTTTCAAGTACTCTCTAGAGTGAAATACTGCTGCACAATGACAGCCCCTTCCAAAGCTGGAGAAATTGCTGACCTGGAGAGTGTGCAGAGATCCTTTACTGCTAGAATCAACTTAGTAAAACATCTAAACTATTGGGACCGACTAAAGAGCCTAAATCTGTATTCTCTTGAGCTCAGGCGGGAGAAATATATAATAATTTACACATGGAAAATAGAAGAGGGGCTGGTCCCAAACCTGCACACAGAAATAACATCACATGAGACCAGAAGACATGGCAGGATGTGCAAAATTTCCCCATTGAAAAGCAGAGGTGCAACAGGTACTTTATCAACATCAGAGGCCCAAGACTATTCAACATGTTTCCACTACACATAAGGGGCATAACTGGCCCTCACAGTGTTCAAGAGAGAACTGTATAAGCACCTCCAAAGGATACCTGATCAACCAGGCTGTGACTCATGCTTCAGGCTGCGAGCAGCCGCGTCCAACAGCCTGGTTGACCAGTCCAGCAACGAGGAGGCCTGGTTGACGACCGGGCCGCGGGGGCGCTATGTCCTGAAAACACCTCAAGGTAACCTTACCTTGAGGTTACCTTGAGGTGCTTCCGGGGCTTAGCGTCCCCGCGGCCCGGTCGTCGACCAAGCCTCCTGGTTGCTGGACTGATCAACCAGGCTGTTAGACGCGGCTGCTCACAGCCTGACGTATGAGTCACAGCCTGGTTGATCAGGTATCCTTTGGAGGTGCTTATCCAGTTCTCTCTTGAACACTGTGAGGGGTTTGCCAGTTATGCCCCTTATGTGTAGTGGAAGCGCGTTGAACAGTCTCGGGCCTCTGATGTTGAAAAGAGTTCTCTCTCATAGTACCTGTTGCACCTCTGCTTTTCAACGGGGGTATTCTACACATCCTGCCATGTCTTCTGGTATCATGTGATGTTATTTCTGTGTGCAGGTTTGGGACCAGCCCCTCAATTATTTTCCACGTGTAAATTATTATGTATCTCTCCCGCCTGCGCTCAAGGGAGTACAGATTTAGGCTCTTTAGTCGGTCCCAGTAATTTAGATGTTTTACTGAGTGGATTCTAGCAGTAAAGGATCTCTGCACGCTCTCCAGATCAGCAATTTCTCCAGCTTTGAAAGGGGCTGTCATTGTGCAGCAGTACTCCACTCTAGAGAGCACAAGCGTTTTGAAAAGTATCATCATCGGTATAGCATCCCTAGTGTGAAAAGATCTTGTTATCCAACCTGTCATTTTTCTTGCAGTTGTGACGGCTACTTTATTGTGTTCTTTAAAGGTAAGGTCTTCCGACATGAGTACACCCAGATCCTTTACATTGCCTTTTCGTTCTATGTTGTGATTTGCCTGAGTTTTGTACGTGGTTTCTGTTTTTATATTTTCAATTTTTCCGTAGCGCATGAGCTGGAACTTATCCTCGTTAAACACCATATTATTTTCTGTAGCCCATAGAAAGACCTGATCTACATCTGATTGGAGGTTTGCCGTGTCCTCTATGTTGCCAACTCTCATGAAAATCCTAGTGTCATCTGCAAAGGATGATACAGTGCTATAGGTTATGTTCTTGTCTATGTCCGATATGAGGATGAGAAAAAGTACTGGAGCAAGCACAGTACCCTGGGGAACTGAGCTCTTCACGGTTGATGGGCTGGATTTTATTTTGTTGAGTATTACACATTGGGTTCTGTTAGTCAGGAAATTGTAGATCCATCTGCCTATTTTCCCGGTAATTCCTTTTGAACGCATTTTATGTGCAATAACACCATGGTCACATTTATCAAAAGCTTTTGCGAAATCTGTGTAAATTACATCAGCGTTTTGTTTGTCTTCCATAGCATCTAATGCCATATCATAGTGGTCCAGCAACTGCGACAGGCAAGAGCGCCCTGTTCTGAAACCATGTTGTCCGGGGTTATGGAGATGCTGTGATTCCATGTATTTTGTGATCTTACTTCTTAGCACTCTCTCAAAATTTTTTATGATGTGCGATGTTTGTGCTATCAGTCTGTAATTTTTTGCCTCTGCCTTATTTCCTCCTTTATGCAGTGGTGCTATCTCTGCTGTTTTTAGTATGTCAGGGATAACGCCAGTATCTAGGCTTTGTCTCCACAGAATGTGAAGGGCCTGCGATAGTGGTTTTTTACAGTTCTTGATGAATATGGAGTTCCAAGAATCCGGGCCTGGTGCAGAGTGCATAGGCATACTGTTTATGGCTTCTTCAAAATCTAGTGGGGATAGGGCGACGTCTGATATATGATTTGATGTTGGTATCATATCCATTAAAAATTCATTTGGGTTATCAATCTTTAGTGCGTTTAATGGCTCACTGAAAACAGAGTCGTACTGCTTCCTCAGTAACTCGCTCATTTCTTTGTTGTCATTGGTGAAAGTTCCATCTCCCTTTCGTAGGGGCCCCGATACTAGATGTGGTTTTTTATCTTGATTTTTGCATAGGAGAAAAAATATTTCGGATTTCTCTCTATTTCACTGATGGCCTTTTGCTCTCTTTGCCTCTCCTGGGTTTTGTATGATTCTTGTAGCTTGAGTTCAATTGTTTCTGTTTCTCTACCTAACCTTATTCGCCGTTCTTGAGATAGGGTGCGACTCTCAAGTTGTTCCGCGATTCGTTTTCTTCGCCTATATAGGGAACGACGTTCCCGTTCCAATCTGCATCTCTTTCTCTTTTTTCTTAGGGATATGCAGTTTGAACATATTTCTAGTGCTACTGAGCTTATTTTTTCCAGGCACTGATTCAGGTTTGCATTTTCTAGCTGTTCTTCCCAGTTTATTTCTGTGAAGTCCTGGTTTATTTGCTCCCAGTTTATCTGTTTATTATTGAAGTTGAATTTGCTGAAATCTCCTCCACCGGGAATCTGGACTGGTTTTGAAGGTCCATTCCCCATGGTTGTCAGAACTTCAATTTAGTTGTGATCTGAGTAACAGGTATTTGTAATCATTATGTTCCCAATCAATTCATCATTATTAGTGAAAATGAGGTCCAGCGTGTTCTCCTTCCTAGTTGGTTCAACTATTTGCTGGTTTAAGGCAAACCTATCGCACATTGGTAGCAGGTCATTTGCATGTGCCTGTTCATTTCGGCTACTTCCTGGTATTCTTTCTGATATTACTGTATTAGCCAGGTGCTTCCATTTCAGGTGCCGTAAGTTAAAGTCCCCAAGCAGGATGATGTTCGGAGCTGGATTTGTGAGGTTTTCCAAGCAGCATTCTATTTTCATTAGTTGGTCTTTAAACTGCTGAGGGTTTGCCTCCGGTGACTTATATACAAGGACAATAACTACATTTAGGATCTCTATTTTGACTATCAGCACTTCCACCATATCATTTGAGGTGTTTAGCAGCTCAGTACAGATGAGTGTGTCTTTGATGTAGAGGCTGACCCCACCCTGAAGCCGGTGTTTCCTATCACATCTGAAAAGATTGTACTCTGAGATCCATATTTCACCATCATGATAGTCCTTTGTGTGGGTTTCTGTTAGGGCTGCAAACACTGCATTCGCCTCATGAAGGAGACCATCTATAAAGTGAACTTTGTTGGATTTTCGTGTTTTTATACCCTGGATGTTGGCATATATATAAATGATGTTATCGTGTTAGTGGAAGTGCTGGATGCTTTACTTGGTGTTAATATCTGAGGCTCTGGTAAGGAGGCCACTGTGTTTGCGTCTTCGTAAGGTAAGGTAACATTCGCCAACCAAGCCCATCACAATGGCAATAGGCTGGAAACGGAGGTAGAGATGAGAAAGACGAGAGGGCGAAGAATACTGCCAGGTGGAACACCTGGTGTTAATGGCTAGAGTGGGAAAATTGGAATCATTCACAGAGACATACTAGAGCCTGTCAATGAGGCAAGATTATAGGTATTGGAGGGAGTGACCTCTTACAACGTAATGTTGTAATTTAATTAGGTTAATGTGTTAACAGTGTCAAAAGGTCTTATGTAGGCCAACAAATATATGAACAGGGTACCTATTTCTTTCAAGAGCTGAAATCATATTACGGGCTCACCAAAGCCCGTGCTACTTGGAACTTTGTTCCAGGTAGCGAATCTTTAACAACAACAAACAACAAGAGCTGCATATATCAAGTTAATCATACTAATCGGTGCATGATTGGTCCTTTTTTGGGCCTGAAGCCATCATGGCAAGAATTAAGTATATTTTGTTTTGCTAAATAAGAGTAAGGCTGTTTGTAGATTAAGTTAAAAATATTTTAGACAAAAACTGGCAGAATTGATATATGTCTATAATTGTGGACTTCAGTGAGATTGCCACTTTTATGGACTAAGGTTACTATTGCTTTTTTTTAGAATATTAGGAAAGGTTTGGAGTTCAAATGATTTGTTGTAGAGCAATGCAATGGTTGGAGCTAAAAATCTATGTTTTTTTTTGTAAATTAGGGATGGTATCTGAACATATTGTATCTGTGCATAGGGTTCATTCATCTACTGCAAATTACTTCAAGCCCATCATCACCAAACAAAAATCTGCTATCAGAGGTATTAAACTGTCTTCAAACACACACAGCATCTCTCTTTAAATCCCAGAACATGCAAAATATACACTCGCTCTACACATTCTTTAGTTGTGGGGGATTTCTCTTTTGCTTGCCAACTGCAATGCGTACGTCGCCAATGTACATGTGGCAGACGCTTCACAAAGCTGTCAGAATTAGCAGAGAAAAAACGAGAGCAACCGTACAGGGCCTGGGAGCAAGGTCGAGTTAGAGTCCTTGAGGGTCTCTTCTCAGATTAGCCTCACCTAGTTGATCGTTGGAATCTCCT
Source organism: Procambarus virginalis (assembly GCA_020271785.1). Classification (NCBI taxonomy): domain Eukaryota; kingdom Metazoa; phylum Arthropoda; class Malacostraca; order Decapoda; family Cambaridae; genus Procambarus; species Procambarus virginalis. Next base: position 33,038 of record WNGS01008516.1, read on the forward strand.
CAATGATTTAACACTTTAAGGGACTCCTAGGGTCCTTATCACATTTATAGTTTAGTGAATATAGGCAACTCAGTGTTGAAGACACTTAGAGCTGAAGGCTCGCGTAATGTAGACAGTATTCAGAAGTGGTTCAACGGAAACACCGCATAAAGCTTAACAGTAGTTTATTTACTAACTTAACCACTAATACAAAGGGTGCTTGATTTACTTTAGATTGGTGTCAGAAAGGCTATGGTTGCATTAGCGAGACTCTTGACGTCTGGTTAAACGACTCGGATCCACTCGTGGAGTAACACCTAACTTAACACAGTTGACAGCCAATCATTAACACGGCAACCTAACTGCCGGTATGCAAAGGGATTACAAGAGTTCCAACCAGATACTCGGTAATGATGATATGCAATAAATCAACAAATACACTGTCAATGGGACAGGCAATAACATGCACAATAATAATATCACACAATACTAAATGTGTGGTGTATGTGAAGCTCACATTCACAGACGAGTGAAATGCCGTGATACCACACAGATAACACGCATACACCGTTGATTCACCTATAACAGGTATGAAAGGTGAGAACTGTGGTTGATACTCTCAGATCAACACAGACACAATAAAACAATGACAAGATTTTGTACTTACAGGCAAGGTACCTCTCTTTATTCACTCACTCAGGCACATTTATGCAAGAACTCGTAGGTGGCCAGACAGCTCGTTTCCTCGTTCTGAAGTGAGACCATTGACGACAGGTTTTCCCACAAACCGTACTTGACACGGGGGTACTCGCAGGAGGGCGTGCTGTATGTATAACCGACACACGCACACACTCTGCCACTGGCGATGAGTAAGGGTGGTGACGTCACGTAGTACAGTGAGGGCGGCGGCGGGCAGCTCGAGGCTACACGATCAGGACAGAGTGGTGGCTGGCTGCTGCAGGTTATATGGTACCATGCACTACACTGTACACTGTGGTACAGGTACACTGTGGTAAAAGTCACACACAGATTACTTAGGCGGCGGTACTGCCTTAGTTCACTCTAGGTCACTCACAACGATCTCCACTTGTCACAAGGGGTTACCTGATACCAGTCTGTTTTGCTCTGCTGATTTTGTCACTATAGGCTTCTGAACAATATATTCACAATCGTGATTCTGGGCGAGTGTTGGTATATCGAAAAGACGCTGAGTTTAACTTGACGGTGAGGAATGGACAGTGTTCAGTCTATTGGCCGATACACAGAACAGGGCACGTCCTCTGTGTAAGGCCTTCCTCACGAGAATGCGTTTGCCTGAGACTCAGAACATCTTGTGGGGCACACACAAGAGATTACAATTTGACCAATAGCATTGCAGCAAATGAGCGGGGACCAATCATATTGACTGTTCGATGATCAGTAGGAGAGGTGACGTCATGAACATGTCACGACCACGTCATAGCTGTTATTCTCCATCGCGCTGGTTGAAGTTGACCTCAGGGGTCAGACTGTCGCCTCACAGGCATCACCCCTCTCTCTCTCACGCTTCACACCAGCCAATGTATTCACTGACCCTTTGTGGCAAGTATGCTTAACTTCCCTGTATCTACTTCCTGCCTGGACATACGGCGGCCTCCGTATTATAAACGTGTTCCTGATTATGTGGGCATTCTGGAGATACCCAACATGCCAGTTTATTATCCAGGGTTAACAAAGATAGGCTTGTGCACAAAATTAGTGCACTGTGCACTGCAATGAGCCATTCAAGTCAGCTGTGGGAGAATCTTGAGAAACCATATTCTCACACTTGTGCCATTTACATGTCCAAAACCTTGTTCCTAAATGCTAATCCTAATCTGAAACTCTTCATTGATAGATGTAATGGAATCCACGAGCACCACAACATAAATAAATATCCCTTTGATATAAATTGACAGTCATGCTAATATAATTGCCAGTCAGGCTTATTGTAATTCACAATCATCTTAATATAATTGCCAGTTTGGATAATATAATTGTCAGAGAGGATTATGCCAGTCAGGCTAATATAATTGCCAATCAGGGTAATATAACTTTGAACCAGGCTTTTTCACCCACATGGTTATTGATTGATGGAACTGCCCACACGCTGAAGCCATAACTGCCAAAACTGTGCTGAATTTTAAAACATAGCTGGAAAAGATCAAGGCAACTGGGAGGATGGAGGGGGCCTGAAACAAGCTGCTGGCTTCCTGTTCTCATCAAGGCCACTAGGGTTAGTGGCCCTCAGGTAAATTGGGTAAAATATTATTCTCAGACAATTACAGCATAACTGATAAAGTTATACAAGAGTAATATAAATTTCTGGTAAATTTAGAGTGATATAAATTTCTAGAGTAATATAAATTTAAATTTCATAGTCACTTGACTGACAGTTATAAATACCAGTCTGCCTTCAATAAACTCTTCGGTGAAATATTTATAATCAAGAGAAGAACTCATAAATAGGCCTAAACAAAAATAAAAAATGGACATCAGTTTGCAAATAAATCCGATCAGAAAAATCCTTGATTAACATACATTTTCCTACCAATCAAATGATCTCATCTTAAGTACGTCTTAGACTGTCTTCTTCAACTCCAATGCTAATAATATTACAACAAAAATGTCCGTAACTGGGCTACAAAGTATAATAAATTTCCACAGAGCAAAAACAAAGCACATTATTATTTACATAAATATGAAGAAAAACATTTAAAGCTTTGTTTTATCTTTGCTAAACAAAAGAGATATTTCTATACTTATAAGCAATTTTGAATTTTCCTAGTGACAGCTTCTCTAGTTCTTGCTTGGTTATCTAACTTTCATAAAAGAACAATATAATAAAATATCTTCAGATCTTTACCTTTCATTGTGAAGTGTATTTCTCAAACAAAACATAATTACCTCTGAAGAACATCCAACTGACATTGTGATAGCACACTGTTAGATTAAAGATAAGTTAATATACCATTATGTGCCTCATTATCCTTCAACATTCTCTTAATTATCTTTCACACTCAAAGTGTTTAGCCTATTATCTGCATGTATCATCTTGTGCTTCTTCATTTGTCCAAGACGACGGAATCTCTTCCCACACTCTGGACACTCATGAGGTTTCTCACCTGAATGCACTAACATGTGCTCTATTATAGTTCCACGTAATCTAAATTTTTTGCCACACTCGGCACATTGAAAAGGCCTCTCATCCGCATGTACCCTCCTGTGAGTCTTCATACTTCCACGCTGACTGAATCTCTTCCCACACTCTGGACACTCATGAGGTTTCTCACCTGAATGCACTAACATGTGCTGAATTATAGTTTTACGGTCTCTAAATTTTTTGCCACACTCGGCACATTGAAAAGGCCTCTCATCCGCATGTACCCTCCTGTGAGTTTTCATATTGCCAACCTGACTAAATCTCTTCCCACATTCTAGACACTCATGAGGTTTGTCACCTGAATGCACTAGCATGTGAGTCTTCATATCTCCAAGACGATTAAATCTCTTCCCACACTCTGGACACTCATGATGTTTGTCTCCTGAATGCACAAACATGTGAGTCTTCACATGTCCAAGAATTTTGAATTTCTTCCCACACTCTGGACACTCGTGAAATTTATCACATGAATGCACTAACATGTGAGTCTTCATATCTCTAAGACTTTTGAGTCTCTTCCCACACTCTGGACATTCATGAGATTTATCTCGTGAATGCACTAACATGTGAGTTTTCACATGTCCAAGAATTTTGAATTTCTTCCCACACTCTGGACATTCATGAGGTTTATCTCGTGAATGCACTAACATGTGAGTCTTCACATGTCCAAGAATTTTGAATCTCTTCCCACACTCTGGACATTCATGAGGTTTATCACCTGAATGCACTAACATGTGAGTCTTCACATGTGAAGGACGGGTGAATACCTTCGGACACTGTGGACACTGGTGAATCTTCATCTTCTTTATGACAGGTGCAGTTTGTGTGAAGGTTTTCTCCCCCGGATGTTGGGAGATGCGTCAAGGCTTGAGTGTTGTTCCTTAGAGTTAGACTTGATGTGAGCACTTGGCGGTCAATGGTGGTGCTTCTTCTTTATGATAGGTGCAGTTTGTGTCAAGGTTTTCCCTTAATGCTCGTGCTGGACCGGCTGGCGCGCGAAAATGGCGGCGGTTGTTTACCCTCTCATCACCTAAGCGTTCCAATGTTTTTTTCTGGTTCCATATATCATTTTTCCTACTTCTTATTTTTGTTTATAACTGGTCATTTACAATTAAGACTTGCATTTATCCCCATGTTTTTCAATCAAAGAATGTACCTGGAATTGTTTATTTAAATATAATGCTACACGACTATGCTTTTTGAAGGAAACAGCTCTCCCATAGTGGATGTGCTCCGAACCATATTGGAACTGACCCAAGTATCAGTTGGGTCAACCTAAGTATCGCGTTTCCAAATTGGTGACCCATGTTCGAATATTCGAACGCCGATAAAATATGGTTGAAAACATCTTGATAACTTAAATTATTTATTAGCAAGAAGAAAGACAGAAATGGGGGCATTATATAAAACCTTTACTAGACAAATATTTTTTAAGTAAAACCTAAGATATTTGTAGTTGTATAAAAGTGGCAGTTTAGACGGATACAAGACACTCCGTACATTGACAACATCGCACACTAATATTTTTACCACCTCGGACACCAGCTTTCGACGTTTCGCCTATGTGTACGTGTTCCATATTAAAACGACAATATAATGCTATTAACAATTAAAATCTTCTACTTAACAGGTATATAGTTATTAAATGAAGTTTAGTGATGTAATAGACATAATCCGGAGTTCGTAAGGACGCCGCCCGCCAGCGTAAACACAACACACCCGAATGCCCACAAACACGATACAACGCACAAAACACAACACTTCTGTCAGTTTTTGGATAAACTCCTTTTATAGTTATTATGTGATAGTTATTCTTGTATAAAATGATAACTATTATAGGTAAACACCTAATATTTAATATTAATCAATAAAAAAGAAGTCAGAAGCCACATGCCTGTCTGTACATGTCTTTTGTGTAAAAGTATTTTGGGCGCTCATGTACGTGTGCGCTAGCTAGCGTTCACAACTGTTCTCGCCTACAAGCATTAGAATTAAACAAACGAATTTATTTTTTCATTTATATACAAGAAGAAAAGGCTACCCTTGAGTCTGTAATATTCATCTGATTACTGGTCTCCCATTTGGTCCTCATTGCTTTATCTTACTATTATTGAATGTCAATAACCGTATTATGCAATTTCAATTTCTTCTATTTCTTTCTTCATTATGCACCCCATACCCATCCCGTGGGCGGTGGTGTAAAGGATTACAGAGGCACATAATCGGTTCAGGAACTGAACCCTCTAGTTCGTTTAGCTAAGCAAATAACAATGTTTGACGCTAGTTACAAAATTATTAATGTTGTATACACATGTATACACACTCATACATACATATATATGCAACAATGATCACAAAAACAACTCAAAAACTTAAACAGCGACTTAAAAAAATTAAGTCGCTGGTTCCGTCAATTAAATTCACAATTGAGAACGAAGTGAATGGTGTTCTGCCTTTTTTAGACATCATGATTCATAGAATTGGTAGGAGTTTCAAATTCAATGTGTATAGGAAACCTACCAATGTGTGCTCGTATGTACATTTCTATTCAAATCATCATGTTCAGGTCAAGCGGGCAGTTTTTTCTGGTATTTTTCTCAGAGCACTGAGAGTTTGCAGTTCGGAATTTTTCGATGAAGAAATAGCAAATATATTTGAAATTGGAAAGAAGTTAAAATACCCAAAATCGATCTTGGATCTTGCGTTTGGTCAAGCAAAAAGGACTTTCTACAAACAGACTACTAAGTCTAAACCAGAACTGAAAAATTCGTTGGTATTACCATATTCTGAGGGTCTAGTAAATCTTGCCCCAGCCCTGAAGAACCTTAATATTAATCTAGTGTTCAAAAATGATAATACAGTTAAGTCCATGTTAATTAAGAACTCGCCCTCGTCTGTAGCAGGTTGTGTGTATTCCATCCCTTGTAATGAGTGTGCATGTGTTTACATCGGCCAGACGGGTAAATCTCTTTCCTCGCGTTTAAAACAGCATTCATATGCTATTCGTACAGCCCAGCACTCCAGTGCATTGTATTTACATTCCAGTTTATGTAATCATTCTATCGACTTCACAGGGGCAAAATGTATTTTTAAAAGTAAGGATTTTGTTGAACGAAACGTGATCGAGTCTGCTCTGATCAAACATTGTAACAACAGCCTTAATGTGAGCCCCGGTATGTACAAGTTGGATCCCTATTTAAGCCTCAATATAGCCCGTCAAAACAATATAGCATCCATTTAACCCATGTGGCACTTGGAGATATTAATAGGAGCTGCCTCGTATGGGCCAATAGGCTTTCTGCAGTTACCTTCTTATAATTCCTTTCCTCCACTTATTTTTGGTGGTCAGGTGATCTGCCCAGGCGGATATAAAGGTCTGATCAGCAATGTTTTCTTATCTTTATTCTACTTTGCTTTGATGAAGGCGAATTATCCGAAAACGCGTTAAGCATTTTCTATTTTTCACATGTGGTTATTCTGCATACTTGGATCAGTGTTTTTGTGATCATTGTTGCATATATATATATATATATATATATATATATATATATATATATATATATATATATATATATATATATATATATATATATATATATACATATATATATATATATATATATATATATATATATATATATATATATATATATATATATATATATATATATATATATATATATATATATATATATATATATAATTATATGTGACTTGAAAACTTGAAACCGGCCATATACTGCAGGTATGTTGACGATATTTTTACACAGGTACCTGATGTCAGACATCTGCAGGAGCTGAAAGAAGCGTTTGAGCAGAATTCTGTGTTACGTTTCACTTACGAGATGGAGAAGGATGGGAAGCTGCCCTTTCTAGATGTAACAGTCATGGAAAGGAGCGGAGGTTTCCACACTGCAGTCTACACTAAGGAAACAAACATAGGAATGTGCCTAAATGCCAACAGTGACTGCCCAGATAGGTACAAGAGGAGTGTTGTTAACGCTTATGTCGACCGTGCTCTCAGCCACAGCTCAGAATGGAAGCAAGTCGACGAAGAACTCTGTAGGATAAGGCAGGTCCTAGTCAACA
>WNGS01008516.1:53592-79397 GCA_020271785.1 Procambarus virginalis
TATATATATATATATATATATAATATATAATATATATATATATATATATATATATATATATATACGTATACATATATACATACACATCTATTTACCATCACCTCACACATAATCACACAATCTATGATAATCATAAATTGTGCACAGTGATCAACCAGAGGCTCACAAGCAGTCACTATACAAGGCACTTTACATCTAAGTGTGAGTCACACAGTTACTAGTCTTGCTCACACCCCCCAACTGGGCGGCAGCTTTTACAGTCATGTGCATGCCACACGCAACCCCAACTGGGGGCAGCTTACAGTCATGTGCTCCATACCACCCAGTTGGGCGGAAGCTTTACAGTCATGTGCTCCACAACCCCCCAGCTGGGCGGCAGCTTTACATGTATGCTCCGCAGTGGTAGACATCGAGAAGTCTGCTAACATTAGTTGAGATGATCCATAGACGTGCGGTTCTTCCGCGCATAACTAGGGATGAGAATGATGGAGTAACTGGTGTGAAATTTCACTTTGCCTCAAGTCTCCGAAATTTATTGATGTTCCTGGGATATTGCTGCCCTCAGGCTCCTCAAAGGCCAGTCCAAGTTTGGTAATCAGATTCCTCTTGTACGAGGCAATAAGGTCTTGGTCAACTACATCAGTTCTCAGTGGCTATTTTTACATTATCATTTACAACTAACTAAGTTAAATACAACCAGTAAACAGATCTGCACTGGTTTTTCTAATTCTAGTTCATGGCACTCGATCGCTGGGATAAAACGCGAACTATTCCTTGGAGGAACTGTGAGGTGCTTATCTGATTTTTCCTCGTAATGGTCCCAAAGCCTACCACAAATGTTCCATGTTTCTCTTATTGCCCTTGCGGCGACTGGACTTTAGCTTTTGAATCAGAAGACCAGTTGGTATTGCAAGTGTACACAGGGACGCCGTCTACGGTACAGTAAGGGAGATTAAAATTATATAAAGCCAAGTTGTCCCTCCTGCCCTTTGATGCAGACGCTAGGTGCCATCCTTCTACGTCATTGATGTCCTCACCTCAGTCGTCTGAATGCACCCCATTGTTCCCCACAGTTCACCCAATGCCACACACTAGTTGCACAAGCCACGTATTTGTTTATGTAATGACTTAATTGTGGCTGTAAGGGTGGACCTGCTAGCCGACTTTTCAATTCAGACAAACCCTTATCAATTATGTAAGTACCATGTAACACCATAAGTACGTGATGTGTTACAACACGTACACACACACACACACCTTGTCAAGCACAAGACGAAGCTTGAAAAAGTTTAAGTGGTATGCCGATAGGCTAGTCCCTAGGGACTAAGAGGCATGAGTACGAGGACCAGGCTGCGAGAGATGCACCTCATGCCACTGGAAGACAGAAGAGTAAGGGGAGACATGATCCCTACCTACAAAATTCTCAGAGCAATTGATAGCGTATATAAAGATAAACTGTTTAACACGGGTGGTAGGCGAACAGGGTACACCGGTGGAAACTTAGTACCCAAATGAGCCACTGGGATGTTAGAAAGAACTTTTCAGTTTCAGAGTAGTTAATAGATGGAATGTATTAGGCAGTGATATGGTGGAGGCTGACTCCATACACAGTTTCAAATGCAGATATGATAGAGCCCAGTAGGCTCAGGAATCTGTACATCAGTTAATTGCCACTTGAGAGGTGGGATCAAAGAGCCGTAGCTCTACCCTCGCAACCACAACTAGGTGAGTACACACACAAAACACCACAACGTACACACACGTACACACGTACACACACACAACACACACACACCACACACACAACACACACACACACACACACACACACACACACACACACACACACACACACACACACACAAGCGGGACCAAAGAGCCAAAGCTCAACCCCCGCAAGCACAAATAGGTGAGTACACACCACACACACACACACACAACACCACACCCCACACACACACACACACCCCACACACACACACACACACACCCCACACCACCACACACACACACACAACACCCTTAATGCCTCTATCACCTTAGCAGTAAATAGGAACCTGAAAGTCAGACAGCTGCTAAAGGCTGCATCCTGGGGATGTGTGTGTGTGTTAGATAAAAATATATGTTGTTTAAATAAGATGGAGGAAAAGAGACCGAGAGACGGTACATTAGACAACCGACGCTTAGAAAGGCGGGGTCAAGAGCTATACGCTAAATCTTGGAAATAATAAATTAAAATATTTATACACACACATACATGTTTCACATGAATTTGGCTGAGGGCACACTGATGGCTGATGGCCCCGTCGAGGCCATCACAGATGGCCTCGACGGGGCAGGAAGTCGGCGGTTGGATCAAAGGGCTCCCACTTCCTCCAGATACCTGAGGATTTTTCCGGCTTAATTTTAAACGGAAGTAATGTCTTGGCATTTACGGCTTCAGCGGGTGGGTGGGTCCGTGGGTTTATTACCCTATGAGTGAAAACAATCGCCTATTCTCTATTTTATATTGACGCTTGTAGAGCTAGAAGCTGTACTATTAATTAATAATCTGGATTAATATCTTTCAATATTTCCAGTATTTTTAAAGGTATCGCTTAAATACCGAAGATACTGTTGTGGCCTTGATGAGAACAGAAAGCCAGCAGCTTGTTTCAGGTCCCTCTGTCCCCCAGTGCCTTGATCTTTTCCAGCTATGTTTAAAATTCAGCACAGTTTTGGCAGTTATGGCTTCAGCGTGTGGGCAGTTCCATCAATCAATAACCATGTGGGTGAAAAAGCCTGGTTCAAAGTTATATTACCCTGATTGGCATTATATTATCCTGACTGGCATAATCCTCTCTGACAATTTATTATCCAAACTGGCAATTATATTCAGATGATTGTGAATTACAATAAGCCTGACTGGCAATTATATTAGCATGACTGCCAATTATATCAAAGGGATATTTATTTATGTTGTGGTGCTCGTGGATTCCATTACATCTATCAGTGAAGAGTTTCAGATTAGGATTAGCATTTAGGAACAAGGTTTTGGACATGTAAATAGCACAAGTGTGAGAATATGGTTTCTCAAGATTCTCCCACAGCTGACTTGAATGGCTCATTGCAGTGTACAGTGCACTAATTTTGTGCACAAGCCTATCTCTGTTACCCTGGATAATAAACTGGCATGTTGGGTATCTCCCGAATGCCCACATAATCAGGAACACTTTTATATATGGAGGCCGCCGTATGTCCAGGCAGGAAGTAGATACAGGGAAGTTAAGCATACTTGCCACAAAGGGTCAGTGAGTACATTGGATGGTGTGAAGCGTGAGAGAGAGGGGTGACGCCTGTGAGGTGACAGTATGACCCCTGAGGTCAACTTCAACCGGCGCGATGGAGAATAACACTATGACGTGGTCGTGACGTGTTCATGACGTCACCTTCTACTGATCATCGAACAGTCAGTATGATTGGTTCCCGCTCATTTTCTGCAATGCTATTGGTCAAATTGTAATGTGCCCCACAAGATGTTCTGAGCCTCAGGCAAATGCATTCTCGTGAGGAAGCCCTTATACAGAGGACGTGTCCTGTTCTGTCTATCGGTCAATAGACTGAACACCGTCCATTCCTCACCGTCAAGTTAAACTCAGCTTCTTTTCGATATACCAACACTCGCCCAGAATCACGCTTGTGAATATATTGTTCAGAAGCCTATAGTGACAAAATCACCAGAGCAAAACAGACTGGTATCAGGTAATCCCTGGTGACAAGTGGAGATCGTAGTGAGTGACCTAGAGTGAACTAAGGCATTGCCGCCGCCTAAGTAATCTGTGTGTGACTTTTACCACAGTGTACCTGTACCACAGTGTACAGTGTAGTGCATGATACCATATAACCTGCAGCAGCCAGCCGCCACTCTGTCCTGATCGTGTAGCCTCGAGCTGCCCGCCGCCGCCCTCACTGTATTACGTGACGTCACCACCCTTACTCATCGCCAGTAGCAGAGTGTGTGCGTGTGTCGGTTATACATACAGCACAGCCTCCTGCGAGTACCCCTGTGTCAAGTACGGTTTGTAGGAAAACCTGTCGTCAATGGTCTCACTTCAGAACGAGGAAACGAGCTGTCTGGCCACCTATGAATTCTTGCATAAATGTGCCTGAGTGAGTGAATAAAGAGAGGTACCTTGCCTGTAAGTTCAAGATCTTGTCATTGTTTTATTGTGTCTGTGTTGATCTGAGAGTATCAACCACAGTTCTCACCTTTCATACCTGTTATAGGTGAATCGATGGTGTATGCGTGTTATCTGTGTGGTATCACAGCATTTCACTCGTCTGTGAATGTGAGCTTCACATACACCACACATTTAGTATTGTGTGATATTATTATTGTGCATGTTATTGCCTGTCCCATTGACAGTGTATTTGTTGATTTATTGCATATCAACATTACCAAGTATCTGGTTGGAACTCTTGTAATCCCTTTTGCATACCGGCAGTTAGGTTGCCGTGTTAATGATTGGCTGTCAACTGTGTTAAGTTAGGTGTTACTCCACGAGTGAATCTGAGTCGTTTAGCCAGACGTCAAGAGTCTTGCTAATGCAACCATAGCCCTTCTGACACCAATCTAAAGTAAATCAAGCACCCTTTGTGTTAGTGGTTAAGTTAGTAAATAAACTACTGTTAAGCTTTATGTGGTGTTTCCGTTGAACCACTTCTGAATACTGTCTACATTACTCAAGCCTTCAGCTCTAAGTGTCTTCAACACTGAGTTGCCTATATTCACTAAACTATAAATGTGATAAGGACCCTAGGAGTCCCTTAAAGTGTTAAATCATTGAGGAGATTCCACCGATCAACTAGGTGAGGCTAGTCTGAGAAGAGACCCTCAAGGACTCTAACTCGACCATGCTCCCAGGCCCTGTACGGTTGCTCTCGTATTTTCTCTGCTAATTCCGACAGCTTCGTGAAGCGTCTGCCACATGTACATTGGCGACGTACACACTGCAGTTGGCAAGCAAAAGAGAAATCCCCCACAACTAGAGAATGTGTAGAGCGAGTGTATATTTAGCATTTTCTGGGATTTAAAGAGAGATGCTGTGTGTTGTTTGAAGACAGTTTTATACCTCTGATAGCAGATTTTTTTTTGGTGATGATGGGCTTGAAGTAATTTGCAGTGGATGAATGAACCCTATACACAGATACCATATGTTCAGATACCATCCCTAATTTACAAAAAAACATCTAGATTTTTAGCTCCAACCATTGCATTGCTCTACAACAAATCATTTGAACTCCAAACCTTTCCTGATATTCTAAAAAAAAAGCAATAGTAACCTTAGTCCATAAAATTGGCAATCTCACTGAAGTCAACAATATAGACATATATCAATTCTGCCAGTTTTTGTCTAAAATATTTTAAACAATCTACAAACAGCCTTACTCCTATTTAGCAAAACAAAATATACTTAGTTCTTGCCATGATGGCTTCAGGCCCAAAAAAGGACCAATCATGCACCGATTAGTATGATTAACTTGATATATGCAGCTCTTGAAAGAAATAGGTACCCTGTTCATATATTTGTTGGCCTACATAAGACTTTTTGACACTGTTAACACATTAACCTTCTTAAATTACAACATTGCAGAGTAAGAGGTCACTCCCTCCAATACCTACAATCTTGCCTCATTGACAGGCTCTAGTATGTCTCTGTGAATGATTCCAATTCTCCCACTAGCCATTAACACCAGGTGTTTCACCTGGCAGTATTCTTCGCCCTCTCGTCTTATGTTACCTTGAGGTGTTTTCGGGACTTTGCGCCCCCGCGGCCCGATCGTCGACCAGGCCTCCTCATTGCTGGACTGGTCAACCAGGCTGTGTAACATGGCTGCTCGTAGCCTGAAGTATGAGTCACAGCCTGGTTGATCAGGTATCCTTTGGAGGTGCTTATACAGTTCTCTCTTGAACACTGTGAGGGGTGGGCCAGTTATTACCCTTATGTGTAGTGGAAGCGTGTTGAATAGTCTTGGGCCTCTGATGTTGATAAAGTACCTGTTGCACCTCTGCTTTTCAATGGGGGAATTTTGCACATCCTGCCATGTCTTCTGGTCTCATGTGATGTTATTTCTGTGTGCAGGTTTGGGACCAGTCCCTCTACTATTTTCCATGTGTAAATTATTATATATTTCTCCCGCCTGCGCTCAAGACAATACAGATTTAGGCTCTTTAGTCAGTCCCAATAGTTTAGATGTTTCACTGAGTGGATTCTAGCAGTAAAGGATCTCTGCACATTTTCCAGGTCAGCAATTTCTCCAGCTTTGAAAGGGGCTGTCATTGTGCAGCAGTATTTCACTCTAGAGAGTACTTGAAAAGTATCATCATTTGTATAGTATCTCTAGTGTGAAAGGTTCTTGTTATCCAACCTGTCATGTTTCTACCAGTTGTGACGGTTACTTTATTGTGTTCTTTATATGTAAGTTCATCCGACATGAGTACACCCAAATCCTTTACATTGCCTTTTCATTCTACGTTATGATTTGACTGCATTTTGTGCGTGGTTTCCATTTTTATATTTAAATTTTTTTCCGTAGCGCATGCGCTGGAACTTATCTTCGTTAAACACCATATTATTTTCTGTAGCCCATAGAAAGACCTGATTTACATCTGATTGGAGGTTTGCCGTGTCCTCTATGTTGTCTATTCTAATAGAAATCCGGGTGTAATCTGCAAAGGATGATACTGTACTATAGGTTGTCCTTGTCTATGTCCGATATGAGAATGAGAAAAAGTACTGGAGCAAGCATGTACCCTGGGGGACTGAGCTCTTCACGGTTGATGGACCGGATGTTATTTTGTTGAATATTACATATTGGGTTCTACTAGTGTAGATCCATCTACCTATTTTTCCGGTAATTCCTTTTGAACGCATTTTATGTGCAATAACACCATGGTCACACTTGTCGAAGGTTTTTGCGAAATCTGTGTAAATTACATGAGCGTTTTGTCTTCTATGGCATCTAGTGCCATGTCATAGTGGTTCAGCAACTGTGATAGGCAAGAGCGCCTTGTTCTGAAGCCATATTGTCCGGGGTTATGGAGATGCTGTGATTCCATGTATTTTGTGATCTTACTTTTCTAGCACTCTCTCAAAGATTTTTATGATGTGTGATGTTAGTGCTATCAGTCCGTGATTTTTTGCCTCTACCTTATTTCCTCCTTTATGGAGTGGTTCTATCTCTGCTGATTTTAGTACGTCAAGGATAATGCCAGTATCTAGGCTTTGTCCCCAAAGAATGTAAAGGGCCTGCGATAGTGGTTTTTTACAGTCCTTGATGAATATGAAGTTCCAAGAATCAGGGCCTGGTGTAGAGAGCATAGGCATACTGTCTATGGCTTCTTCAAAATCCAGTAGGTATAGGGTGACATCTGATATGTGATTTAATGTTGGTATCATAGACATGAAAAATTCATTTGGGTTATCAATCTTTAGTTTGTTAAGTGTCTCGCTGAAAACAATCGTGCTGATACCTCAGTATTTCGCTTAATTCTTTGTTGTCATCTGTAAAAGTTCCATCTCCCTTTTGCAGGGGCCCTCCAGTATTTTCCACATGTATATTATTTGATATCTCTCTTGTCTCCTTTCCCTTAGTACATTTGGAGAGCTTTGAGACGATACCAATAATTTAAGTGCTTTATTGTGTCTATGTATGCCATATATATGTTTTCTGTTTTCCCTTTATTTCAGCAATCTCAACTGCTTTGAAGGGGGGGAAGTGAGTACTGAGCAGTACTCAAGACAGGACAGCACAAGTGATTTGAATAGTATAACCATTGTGATGGGATCTCTGGATTTGAAAGTTCTGTTGCTTGGAGCGGCCCGCAGACCCACATATCTGGCACAGCCCTGTTGGTCCAGCACTTCAGTGCTCTCTGATTGTGATATGCACCTCTACTCCTCATTGGTTCTAATCTGTATTTCCCTCCATTTCTTTCGCTCTAGTTTGTTGTTGTTCTGTGCAAATTTGTGACCTGGCCTTCAAGTATCTTCCATGTATATATTATTTGACACCTCTCTCATCTCCTTTCCAAAGAGTACATTTTGAAAGCTTAGATACGGTCCCAATAATTTAGATGTTTATCGTGTCAATGCATGCTGTATATGTTCAATATATTCCCTTTAATTCAGAGATCTCACCTGCTCTGAAAGTGGAAGTGAGTTTCGAGCAATACTCAAGATGGAACAGCACCATGTAACAAACTAGGTTTGTTGTAGGGAATTATTCAGTATGGTTTCTCATAGACTATGGGGGTTTGGAAAGTTTGGAGTCAGGTGGTACTAGATCTGATCCAAGTAGAAAAGGTCATCTCTCCTGGGATTAGCTGTTAAGATTACAAAATGGCCGGTGCCTTTGTCTTAAAGCAACGTATAATGAATTATTTTACAGAATTCAGTAATTTAGAAAAATTCAAGTCTTCATTCAAATTGTATTTCAATAATATGTCTGTTCAAGTATCAAGAGTATTCTCAATTGCTGAAATAATGAGTAAGTCACCGTCAGTGGCGTCACTAGCAGAGGACTAGCCTCTGACGCGGATCAATTTTGGCGACCCTGGGTCAAGGGTCACCAAAGCCTTCCATATTTAGTAATTCTCAAAGGTCAAATAGCTATATTGTAATGGGAAATAGCTTTTCCCTAAGATGCCTGTGCAATTACCCTTCAGTTTAAAAGAGTTCAACCATCTGGGTTGTTCAATACAACAGAGAATAGTTGTTCAACTTAAACCCTGCTAGTAAACTAGTAACCTGGTGTAGGAATACCCCTCTGGCTTCAGTGAGGAAGGCAGAGCGAGGTAGAATCAGTGGGGGCCGGTCAACGATTGAGGGAGAGTCATCCACTCACCTATCCCAAATAGATCAGTAGAACACCAGCTGGTCGCATTAAAAGGTATAGTTTGCTACAGTTTGTATAGGGAAATAGTTCATTTCATGCCTCGATAGGGAGTGCTAAGGTATAGGGAGCGATATTTCATTTAGCTGTTGTTTAGACTTTGCATTAATAAATAATTAGCTTGTTATTTGTATTTTGTTATTTCCATTTTTGAATGTGTCCATGTCCTTGTCACGTGGTCTCCATGAGTCAACTATTTAGTTGGGCCGCAAGCCTAACAAAGTTTAAGAGTTCATTTATCCCTTTGTTTGCTATAATTCCCACACTTAACATTGATTCTTCCTCCTTTTCCAAGTATTTGGGGATCAAGCCTTATGATTGATTAATCGGTCCAAACCCAGTTAATTGACGCTTCTGGTTAATGGTCTGGTGGTGGCAGCAGAAGGAGATCTTGAGTTTGCTAGGAGCCTAGTACGACGTCACAGGGGCTGTAGAAGCTTAGCTGATTTGAACGGCTAAGACGACGTGGCGTGGGATGCGAATAGAGTAGCTCGGGGTTCCCTTGATATTAATTGAAGAAATAGAATACGGGTGGGTAAGTGTGAAGAGAGAGTCAAAGGAAGAGTCGATTAGAGCCGATCCCCCCCCCCCCGTGTTACAACCAATGATTGAAATACTATTAGCATTGCTGTGGGGTCTCTGGATTTGAACGTTCTCATAATCTGTCCTATCATTTTCCTGGCAGCCGCTATATTTGTTCGGTTATGTTCACAAAATGTAAGGTCGTCAGACCTTATAATTCCCAGATCTTTTATGTATTGCTTTCCTCTTTTTGAGTAGGTCCGGTTGTGTCTTGTACCCAGATGACTTGTACCCAGATGACCCAGTTTCACAGATGACTTGTTGTCATTTGTGAAAGTTCTATTTCTGCCGCAAGGGCCTGATACTAGATGTCATTTTTGATGACACGACACAGTAGGATACAGGGTGACACGACACAGTAGGATACAGGGTGACACGAAGCTGTGACTAGTATTTTGTCTATATCCAAGATTAGAATGAGAAATAGCAGCGGTGCAGGACTGTGCCCTGGAGGTACAGAACTTTAAACAAACATAAACATAAAATGTTTATTCAGGAAAGGTACATACATAGAGAGATTTACATATGTGGATCGATTTATAGATAGAGCTAGTACATACAATGCCTAAAGCCACTATTACGCAATGCGTTTCGGGCAAGAAAACATTAATATCTAAAACTTAATACTAATTGAACAAAAAGAATAAAATGTTTTGAGAACAGATACAAATAAAGGTACAAAAAAAAGGGGGAACATGACTGAAAAGCAGCACAAATACAATATGTAGACAAACAGCGTTGAAAAAAAAAAATAAGACATGGGTTGACAATAGAGGGGTAAGGTAGGTTACAGGGAGTTATCAGGTAGTGTTTAGTTTAATCTTAAACTGGTTGAGAGAGGTACAGTCTTTAACATGGTTGGAAGGTCATTCCACATTCTGGGTCCCTTGATTTGTAGAGCATTTCTGTTTGGTTAAGTCGTACTCTTGGAATATCAAAACTGTATTTATTTTGGTGTGGTGCTCATGGGTTCTGTTACAGCTTTCAATGAAGCTTTTGAGGTCAGGATTGCATTACAGTTCAGCGTTTTATATATGTATAATACATGAGAGAATGTGCAGTGACTTAATATCTAACATATTGAGAGTTTGAGTAGGGTACCGAGTGATGTTNGGTCTCATTCTCACACGCCGACGACTGGGAGAGTTTTTAGTTTAGTTCATTTATTATGCACCCCATACCCATCTGTGGGCGGTAGTGGAAGGGTTACAGAGGCACATAATGGGCTCAGGGACTGACCCCACAATTCATTTAGCTAAGCAAGTTACAATCTTGATGAGCTAGTTACAAAATTCAATATAAGTCGTCACATCAACAATGGGTTCGAGATCGACCTCAAATACAGGTTCTAAATTAAGCAACTGACATATGTGTGAGAGCTAGTGTCACAATTTATATGTTTGTCCTGCACACCGCCCCCCATCAGGGGCAGCGGTGGATAGGTTACAATCACTTAGTTACTACCTACAGTTAGCAAACTGGGGATATTTGGCTAAAATTTCTGGTAGCAGATCATTTTGAATGAAATATTTACACATCGCTGGAACATTGGTTATAGAATTGTCTCTAAATTCACGTATCTTTTCGCACTCCATCACATAGTGACGGAGGGTGTGCGAATAATTTTGTTGACACAGTTTACATTGGTCAGGTCTACCTCGGCAGATAATGAGAATTCCCAGAGATACTTGTAACCGAGTCTAAGCCGAGCAGCAGTACATCTAGAAGTCTGCTGATTTATTGGATGATCCATAGATGTGGGCTCCTCTTGCATGATAGTATGATGATAGATGGAATTACTGGTGTCAATTTCACTTTGCCTCAGATCTACAAGATTGTTGAAGTTCTCGGTGTACTGCTGCTCTCAGATTGCTCATTGACAATCCAAGGTTAAACTCAACGGCTCCTTTAAAGGAGATTCTTTGGCTAACTTATCAGCTCTATCATGCATTCGGAGGCCAACATGAGATGGAGACCACATGAAAATGGACTCTGTTACCATCCTTAATACTTTTGTTATTTGTGTCTAGCTTCGGACACGAGCATGTTACGTTATGTCTTAAAGAGTGAGAGCATTTAAGGATGATAAGGAGTCTTACAATTAATTATCAGTTTGGAAGTCTTTGTGTACAATTTCAGTGCAAGGATCAAGGCAAATAGTTCAGTCTGAAGGGTAGAGGCCCAGTTGTTTATACGGACTCCCCACTCAAAGTACAAGCCATCGCCCATTGTCAGAACAACTGCACTTCCAGCTGCACCCGTGGTGCGGTGTAGGGAACCATCAGTGTATATGATTGAGAGAGAGAATGCTCTGTGGACAGAGCATCATATGGCTTAAGGCGTTGAGCTTTGCCTCAAGACGAAGCTTGGGCTGATCTCTAATTTGCTTCTTGGGTGGAAAGGGAGGGATTAAACTGGAAAGGGTGTAACCTCCCACGGTGCAGGAAAGTGCCGTGTTGTTTCTCTTGGTACAAATCATGAATCTGATACATTCTGAGTTGAGTTCCAGTTTTTGTTATCCATTTGGAACAATGCTGATCTTCAATAAAGTAATTCTGAAGGGCTTCTGTGCAAGGATTAGGATGAGTTAGCCTAAGCATTTTTATACAATTGACAGTTAATTTCAGTAACACGATCAACAACGCTCAGATATTAAGTTCCTTTCTCATATTAAGTATCTTTGTGGTACGAGGGCACCAAGGATTATCCTCAGGCTTCGTTCTGCAATTTTCAAGCCCTCCAAGCTTTCTTTCAGGCATCAAAACAAGCAGAGGTGCAGCATAATCCACTAAAGATCTGATGTATGCAGGTACATCATTTGACAATTCTGACATTGGCACCATAGCCTGAGTGAAACGTGCGACAGCCTTGAGAGCTCGGAGCCTCTCTTTATACTGACGACAGAGTCTGAATACAACAGGACCATACAGCTGGCAATACAAGTATTAGAAATGTATATATAATATAATACAAGAAATAGAAATGAATAAAGAATGACAAAATGCAAGGAACAGCAAACGTACGTGAATAAAGAGGGAGGCTGACAAGCTCGGCTGCAACAGCACCAGCTGAGCCCTCCGGAGCATAAGATACGGTAATTAATTTACATACACATAAACAATGGATGTATATAAGGGCGTGCTCAGCTGGGCCTTCAGCTGCTGAGACACGGCAGCATATAAGCAATTATATTAGTAATTAATAAATCATAATGACGAATAAGCCTAACGGTTAAATAATTAACAAATTAAATTTGTTTACAATAACCGTAATGACTGGTTAATTAAATTTCATTACTAGGGCACCCTCTGTTGGAAGACTGCCAGCTGAGCCTGTGGCTGCTGGAACATCGGTTGTGGCCAGGTCAGCCGGGACTACAGCAGCCGCGCTTGGGCCCAAAGGCATGCTCAACTGGATCGCCGCCAACTGTGCCATTAGCTGCGGGATCATCGGCTGGGACCACATCAGTCGGAACTCCCGCCGCTGAGCTTGGCCACCCGCTGTGCTATCAGCTGCTGGATCATCGGCTGGTACCACATCAACCGGAACTACAGCAGCTGTGCATAGCCCCCCATGGGCAATCATAGCTGGAACACCACCAGCTGTGCCCTCAGCTGCTGAATCGTTGGCTGGTACCACCCCCGGCGTAACATCGGCAGCTGTGCTTGGCCCACAGGGGCATGCTCTGCTGTAACACCACCAGCCGCTGGATTGTCGGCTGGGACCACGTCAGCCGGAACGACAGCAGCTGAGCTTGTCCCCCAGGGGCATGATCAGCTCGGAAACGCCACCAGCTGTGGCATCAGGTGCTGGAACATCGGCTGGTACCACAGCAGCCGGAACAACAGCAGCAGAGCTTGGCCCCGGGTTCGTGCACAGCTGGGACACCACCAGGTGTGCCATGGGCGTGCTGGATCATCGGCTGGGACATCAGCCGGAACTACATCAGCTGTGCTTAGCCCCTCAGGGGCATCAGGTGCTGGAACATCGGCTGGTACCATAGCAGCCGGAACAACAGCAGCAGAGCTTGGCCCCCCGGGACGTGCACAGCTGGGACACCACCAGGTGTGCCATGGGCGTGCTGGATCATCGGCTGGGACATCAGCCGGAACTACATCAGCTGTGCTTAGCCCCTCAGAGGCATTCATAGCTGGAACACCATCAGCTGTGCCCTCAGCTGCTGGAGCGTCGGCTGGGACCACCTCCGCCGCAGCATCGGCAGCTCTGCTTGGCCCCCAGGGGCATGCCCTGCTGTAACACCACCAGCTGTGCCATCAGCTGCTGGATCATCGGCTGGGACCACCTCCGCCGGAACAACAGCAGCTGTGCTTGGCCGCCAGGGCCATGCTCAGCTCTGAAATGCCACCAGCTGTGGCATCAGGTGCTGGATCATCGGCTGGTACCACAGTAGCCGGAACAACAGCAGCAGTGCTTGGCCCCCGGGGTCGTGCACAGCTGTGGCACCACCAGGTGTGCCATCGGCGTGCTGGATCATCGGCTGGGACCTCGTCAGCCGGGACAACAGCAGCTGTGCTTGTCCCCCAGGGCATGCTCGGCTGGCACACCGCCAGCTGCTGGATCATCGGCTGGGACCACATCAGCCGGGACTGATAATAAACACCACCAGGTGTGCCAGCGGCATGCTGGATCATCGGCTGGGACCACATTAGCCGGAACAACAGCAGCTGTGCTTGGCCCCCAGGGCATGCTCAGCTGGCCCACCGCCAGCTGTGCCGACAGCTGCTGGATCATCGGCTGGGAACACATCAGCCGGAACAGCAGCAGCTGTACTTGGCCCCAGTGTCATGCTCAGCTCGGAACTTCACCAGCTGAGCCTTCAGCTGCTAGATCGTCGGCTGGGAACTAGAACAAATACAATAAAATTATAAAATTAAAGAAATAAATAATAAATAAAATTATAACAAGAACTAAAATGGGGAAAATAAGATTAATAATAGGACACCACCAGCTGTGCCCTCGGCTGCTGAACCATCGGCTGGGACCACCTCCGCCGGAGCATCAGCAGCTGTGCTTGGCCCCCGGGGGCACGCTCGGCTGGAACACCGCTAGCTGTGCCGTCAGCTGGCGGTACCACATCAGCCGGAACTACAGCAGCTGTGCTTAGCCCCCCAGGGTCATGCACAGCTGGAACACCACCAGCTGTGCCCACAGCTGCTAGACATCGGCTGGGACCACATCCGCCGGAACAACAGCAGCTGTGCTCGGCCCCAGGGGCATGCTCAGCTTGGCACACCACCAGCTGTGCCGTCAGAGTGCAGGATCATCGGCTGGCGCCACATCAGCCGGAACAACAGCAGCTGTGCTTGTCCCCCAGGGCATGCTCAGCATGCTCAGCCTTCGGCTGCTGGATCATCGGCGGGAACCACTTCCGCCGGAACATCGGCAGCCGGGACAGGCGCCGGGTACACGCCGGGCACCTGGGACAATCCTAACTACAACAGGGCGCCGCGCACGCGGGCATGGAGGGGAACACGACAGGACTATATCTTAGGATAATGTAGATGGGCCGGCTGCTCCAGCATAATTCTAATCCGAAAAAAAAATTATTTTTATTAAAAATGCGACGAAATGAATAGCTGGTGACGGCAAATAAAGACGACGAACCAAGCGTCAGTTAGGTTAGGATTGGTTTGGTTAAGTTAGGTTAGGTTAGGTTAGGTTAGGGTAGTTTAGGTTAAGTCAGCCCAACCTAACATTTATTCAGTACCAACGTAATGCCAGGAAGCTCTCCGGCTTCCTCCTGCCCTCCAGCTGTGCCAACAGCTGCTGGATCGATCGTCGGCTGGGAAAGTAAGGTAAGCAATAGGAAATACCAAATAATATAAATGGTAACGTGAACGCTGTCCACTCTGGAGACCAACAAAAGGAATTAAAATACCATAAAATATAAACTTAAAAGAAATAACAAAGTAAATAATGTAACAAAATAAAGAAAAAAACAAGGAATAATAGAACGCCCCCAGCTGCGCCCTCAGCTGCTGGACCCTCGGCTGGGCCCTCCTCCGCTGGTACAACAGCAGCTGTGCTTGGCCCCCCAGGGGCATGCTCAGCAGGAACACCGCCATTTGGGCTGTCCGCTGCTGGGACATCGGCTGGGACCAGATCAGCCGGTACAACAGCAGCCGTGCTTGGCCCCCTGGGTCACGCTCAGCTGGAACCCCACCAGCTGTGCCGTCAGCTGCCGGGTCATCGGCTGGGACCACCTCAGCCGGAACAGCAGCTGTGCTTGGCCCCCAGGGGCATGCTCAGCGCGGAACAGCACCGTCTGTGCCATCAACTGCTGGGACATCGGCTGGTACCACATCAGCCGGAACAACAGCAGCTGTGCTTGGCCCCCGGGGTCGAGCACAGCTGGAAAACCACCAGCTATGACATCAGCTGCTGGATCATCGGCCGGTACCACATCAGCCGGAACTACAGCAGCTGTGCTTAGCCCCCCAGGGGCATGCACAGCTATTATGTACCGCGCCCTGCCCTGGTGACTATCTATTACTCCCTCATCTATCCATATCTCAACTATGGTATTTGTGCTTGGGGTTCTACTACCCAAAATCATTTACGTCCTCTACTTACTCAACACAAAGCTGCTATCAGGACAATATCCAAATCTGGCCCCAGACATCACTCGGTACCCCTACTCAAATCTATGAATATGTTAGATATTAAGTCACTGCACATTCTCTCATGTGTATTATACATATATAAAACGCTGAACTGTAATGCCAATCCTGACCTCAAAAGCTTCATTGAAGGTTGTAACAGAACCCATGAGCACCACACCAGAAATAAATACAGTTTTGATATTCCTAGGGTACGACTTAATCAAACTAGAAATGCCCTACAAATCAAGGCTCTCAGAATGTGGAATTACCTTCCCAACCATGTTAAAGACTGTACCTCTCTCAACCAGTTTAAGATAAAAACGAAGCACTACCTAATAATTTCCCTGTAACCTACCCTACCCCTCTATTGTCAACCCATGTCTTTTTTTTTAACGCTGTTTGTCGACCAAATTGTATTTGTGCTGCTTTTTCAGCCATGATCCCCCCTTTTTTATCCCTATTTTTATTTGATCTCTACACATTTTATTTCACATTGATCTGCGAGAGAGAATTGCTCTGTGTCAACAAAATTATTCGCACACCCTCCGTCACTATGTGATGGAGTGCGAAAAGATACATGAATTTAGAGACAATTCTATAACCAATGTTCCAGCGATGTGTAAATATTTCATTCAAAATGATCTGCTACCAGAAATTTTAGCCAAATATCCCCAGTTTGCTAACTGTAGGTAGTAACTGAGTGATTGTAACCTATCCACCGCTGCCCACTGGATGGGGGGCGGTGTGCAGGACAAACATATAAATTTTGACACTAGCTCTTCACATGTCAGTTGCTTAATTTAGAACCTGTACTTGAGGTCGATCTCGAACCCATTGTTGATGTGACGACTTATATTGAATTTTGTAACTAGCTCATCAAGATTGTAACTTGCTTAGCTAAATGAATTGTGGGGTTCAGTCCCTGAGCCCATTATGTGCCTCTGTAACCCTTTCCACTACCGCCCACAAGATGGGTATGGGGTGCATAATAAATGAACTAAACTAACTCCGTTGATCAATCTGCGCCGGGTCGGAGATCTACGATTATTAAAATACACATATCTTCGCTTTAAATTTAATTATACTCATGGTAAGGTATTTATAGTGAAGCTTATACTTCTATCTTTCTTGCGGCATATAAAACTCTTACGTTTAGTAACGAATCTGCTTGAAATAAGCATTGTTCTTAGATGAATACGGCGAGTTTCGAGCTCGACGCACGATGAAAAGTGCCACTTTTATACAACTACAAATATCTTCGGTTTTACTTAAAATATTTGTCTGGTAGATATTTTACATATAGATCCCATTTCTGTCTTTCTTCTGACTAATAAATAATTTTGGTTTAATAAGTTATCAAGAGGTTTTCATTAACATTTTCTCAGCGTTTGTCTATTCCAACATGGGCGACCCTTTTGAAAACGCGATACTTTGGTTGACCCAACTGATACTTGGGTCAGTTTAATTATGGTTGGGAACACATCCAATATGGGAGAGCTGTTTCCTTCAAAAAATAATAATCGTGTGGCATTATGTTTAAAGGAAACACTTCCAAGTACATTCTTTGATTGACAAACTTGGGGATAAATACAATTGTTAATTGTAAATGACCAATTATAAACAAAAATAGAAAGTAGGATAAATGATATATGGAACCAGACAAAAACATTGGAACGCTTGGGTGATGAGAGGGTAAACAACCGCCGCCATTTTAGCAGCGCCACAGCCAGTGATGTCCAGCACGAGCATTAAGGGAAAACCTTGACACAAACTGCACCTATCATAAAGAAGAAGCATCACCATTGACCGCCAAGTGTTCACATCAAGTCTAACTCTAAGAAACAACACTCAATCCTTGACGCTTCTCCCAACATCCGGGGGAGAAAACCTTCACACAAACTGCACCTGTCATAAAGATGACGACTCACCAGTGTCCACAGTGTCAGAAGGTATTCGCCAGTCCTTCACATGTGAAGACTCACATGTTAGTGCACTCAGGTGACAAACCTCATGAGTGTCCGGAATGTGGGAAGAGATTCAATCAGTGTGGAAGTGTGAACCGTCACATGTTAGTACATTCAGGTGCCAAACCTCATGAGTGTCCAGTGTGTGGGAAGAGATTCAATCAGCAGGGAAGTATAAAGACTCACATGTTAGTGCATTCAGGTGAGAAACCTCATGAGTGTCCAGAGTGTGGGAAGAGATTCAGTCAGCGTGGAAGTATGAAGACTCACAGGAAGGTGCATGCGGATGAGAAACCTTTTCAATGTGCCGAGTGTGGTAAAAAATTTAGAGATCGTGGAACTATAATAGAGCACATGTTAGTGCATTCAGGTGATAAACCTTATGAGTGTCCAAAGTGTGGAAAGAGATTTAGTCGTCTTGGAAATATGAAGACTCACAGGAAGGTGCATGCGGATGAGAAACCTTTTCAGTGTGCCGAGTGTGGCAAAAAATTTAGAGAACGTGGAAAAATAATAAGGCATTTGTTAGTGCATTCAGGTGAGAAACTTCACGAGTGTCCAGAGTGTGGGAAGAGATTCCGTCGTCTTGGACAAATGAAGAAGCACAAGATGATACATGCAGATAATAGGCTAAACACTTTGAGTGTGGAAGATAATTAAGAGAATGTTGAAGGATAATGAGGCACATAATGGTATATTATCTTACCTTTAATCTAACAGTGTGCTATCACAATGTCAGTTGGATGTTCTTCAGAGGTAATTATGTTTTGTTTGAGAAATACACTTCACAATGAAAGGTAAAGATCTGAAGATATTTTATTATATTGTTCTTTTATGAAAGTTAGATAACCAAGCAAGAACTAGAGAAGCTCTCAGTGTAGGAAAATTCAAAATTGCTTATAAGTATAGAAATATCTCTTGTTTAGCAAAGATAAAACAAAGCTTTAAATGTTTTTCTTCATATTTATGTAAATAATAATGTGCTTTGTTTTTGCTCTGGAAATTTATTTAAAATTTATTATACTCTGTACCCCAGTTACGGACATTTTTGCTATAATATTATTTAGCATTGGAGTTGAAGAAGACAGTCTGAGACATACTCAAGATGAGATCATTTGATTGGTAGGAAAATGTATGTTAATCAAGGATTTTTTTGATCGGATTTATTTGCAAACTGATGTCCATTTTTTATTTTTTGTTTAGGCCTATTTATGAGTTCTTCTCTTGATTATAAATATTTCACTGAAGAGTTTATTGAAGGCAGACTGGTATTTATAGCTGTCAGTCAAGTAATATGAAAAATTAAATTTATATTACTCTAGAAATTTATATCACTCTAAATTTACCAGAAATTTATATTACTCTTGCATAACTTTATCAGTTATGCTGTAATTGTCTGAGAATAATATTTTACCCAATTTACCTGAGGGCCACTAACCCTAGTGGCCTTGATGAGAACAGGAAGCCAGCAGCTTGTTTCAGGCCCCCCTCTGTCCCCCCAGTTGCCTTGATCTTTTCCAGTTTTGTTTTAAAATTCAGCACAGTTTTGGCATTTATGGCTTCAGCGTGTGGACAGTTCCATCAATCAATAACCATGTGGGTGAAAAAACCTGGTTCAAAGTTATATTACCCTGATTGGCAGTTATATTAGCCTGACTGGCATAATCTTCTCTGACAATTATATTATCCAAACTGGCAATTATATTCAGATGATTGTGAATTACAATAAGCCTGACTGGCAATTATATTAGCATGACTGTCAATTTATATCAAAGGGATATTTATTTATGTTGTGGTGCTCGTGGATTCCATTACATCTATCAATGAAGAGTTTCAGATTAGGATTAGCATTTAGGAACAAGGTTTTGGACATGTAAATAGCACAAGTGTGAGAATATGGTTTCTCAAGATTCTCCCACAGCTGACTTGAATGGCTCATTGCAGTGCACAGTGCACTAATTTTGTGCACAATCCTATCTCTGTTAACCCTGGATAATAAACTGGCATGTTGGGTATCTCCCGAATGCCCACATAATCAGGAACACGTTTTTAATATGGAGGCCGCCGTATGTCCAGGCAGGAAGTAGATACAGGGAAGTTAAGCATACTTGCCACAAAGGGTCAGTGAGTACATTGGCTGGTGTGAAGCATGAGAGAGAGGGGTGATGCCTGTGAGGTGACAGTCTGACCCCTGAGGTCAACTTCAACCGGCGTGATGGAGAATAACAACTATGACGTGGTCGTGACGTGTTCATGATGTCACTTCTCCTACTGATCATCGAACAGTCAATATTATTGGTTCCCGCTCATTTGCTGCAATGCTATTGGTCAAATTGTAATGTGCCCCACAAGATGTTCTGAGCCTCAGGCAAACGCATTCTCGTGAGGAAGCCCTTACACAGAGGACGTGTCCTGTTCTGTCTATCGGCCAATAGACTGAACACCGTCCATTCCTCACCGTCAAGTTAAACTCAGCGTCTTTTCGATATACCAACACTCGCCCAGAATCACGCTTGTGAATTTATTGTTCAGAAGCCTATAGTGACAAAATCACCACCCGCCAAACACACACCGAAACTACGACGTTGGTACAACGTTCGAACAAGTTTTAACACCTCCTCCTAACCAGTTATAACAACCAATATAGCAAGTTGTAACAACGTTCTAATACGTCATAAACACGTTAAGCCAAGATGTAACAACTTTATTACAAGTTGTAACAAGCAGAAAATAGAGACAGTTTCAGTTTGTGTTTCCAGGGCAGAGCAAAACAGACTGGTATCAGGTAACCCCTGGTGACAAGTGGAGATCGTAGTGAGTGACCTAGAGTGAACTAAGGCAGTGCCGCCGCCTAAGTAATCTGTGTGTGACTTTTACCACAGTGTACCTGTACCACAGTGTACAGTGTAGTGCATGATACCATATAACCTGCAGCTGCCACTCTGTCCTGATCGTGTAGCCTGGAGCTGCCCGCCGCCGCCCTCACTGTACTATGTGATGTCACCACCCTTACTCATCGCCAGTGGCAGAGTGTGTGCGTGTGTCGGTTATACATACAGCACGCCCCCCTGCGAGTACCCCTGTGTCAAGTACGGTTTGTGAGAAAACCTGTCGTCAATGGTCTCACTTCAGAACGAGGAAACGAGCTGTCTAGCCACCTACGAGTTCTTGCATAAATGTGCCTGAGTGAGTGAATAAAGAGAGGTACCTTACCTGTAAGTACAAGTTCTTGTCATTGTTTTATTGTGTCTGTGTTGATCTGAGAGTATCAACCACAGTTCTCACCTTTCATACCTGTTATAGGTGAATCGACGGTGTATGCGTGTTATCTGTGTGGTATCACAGCATTTCACTCGTCTGTGAATGTGAGCTTCACATACACCACACATTTAGTATTGTGTGATATTATTATTGTGCATGTTATTGCCTGTCCCATTGACAGTGTATTTGTTGATTTATTGCATATCATCATTACCGAGCATCTGGTTGGAACTCTTGTAATCCCTTTGCATACCAGCAGTTAGGTTGCCGTGTTAATGATTGGCTGTCAACTGTGTTAAGTTAGGTGTTACTCCACGAGTGAATCCGAGTCGTTTAGCCAGACGTCAAGAGTCTTGCTAATGCAACCATAGCCTTTCTGACACCAATCTAAAGTAAATCAAGCACCCTCTGTATTAGTGGTTAAGTTAGTAAATAAACTACTGTTAAGCTTTATGTGGTGTTTCCTTTGAACCACTTCTGAATACTGTCTACATTACTCAAGCCTTCAGCTCTAAGTGTCTTCAACACTGAGTTGCCTATATTCACAAAACTATAAATGTGATAAGGACCCTAGGAGTCCCTTAAAGTGTTAAATCATTGAGGAGATTCCAACGATCAACTAGGTGAGGCTAGTCTGAGAAGAGACCCTCAAGGACTCTAACTCGACCTTGCTCCCAGGCCCTGTATGGTTGCTCTCGTATTTTCTCGGCTAATTCCGACAGCTTTGTGAAGCGTCTGCCACATGTACAATGGCGACGTACGCATTGCAGTTGGCAAGCAAAAGAGAAATCCCCCACAACTAGAGAATGTGTAGAGCGAGTGTATATTTAGCATGTCCTGGGATTTAAAGAGAGATGCTGTGTGTTGTTTGAAGACAGTTTTATACCTCTGATAGCAGATTTTTGTTTGGTGATAATGGGCTTGAAGTAATTTGCAGTGGATGAATGAACCCTATGCACAGATACCATATATTCAGATACCATCCCTAATTTACAAAAAAGCATCTAGATTTTTAGCTCCAACCATTGCATTGCTCTACAACAAAAAATTTGAACTCCAAACCTTTCCTGATATTCTAAAAAAAAGCAATAGTAACCTTAGTCCATAAAATGGCAATCTCACTGAAGTCAATTATAGACATATATCAATTCTGCCAGTGATGTCTAAAATATTTTAAACTTAATCTACAAGCAGCCTTACTCCTATGTAGCAAAACAAAACATACTTAGTTCTTGCCATGATGGCTTCAGGCCCAAAAAAGGACCAATCATGCACCGATTAGAATGATTAACTTGATATATGCAGCTCTTGAAAGAAATAGGTACCCTGTTCATATATTTGTTGGCCTACATAAGACTTTTTGACACTGTTAACACATTAACCTTCTTAAATTGCAACATTATGGAGTAAGAGGTCACTCCCTCTAATACCTACAATCTTGCCTCATTGACAGGTTCTAGTATGTCTTTGTGAATGATTCCAATTCTCCCACTAGCCATTAACACCAGCTAGGTGTTCCACCTGGCAGTATTCTTCGCCCTCAAGTCTTATGTTACCTTGAGGTGTTTTCGGGACTTTGCGTCCCCGCGGCCCGATCGTCGACCAGGCCTCCTCGTTGCTGGACTGGTCAACCAGGCTGTGTGACGTGGTTGCTCGTAGCCTGAAGTATGAATCACAGCCTTGTTGATCAGGTATCCTTTGGAGGTGCTTATACAGTTCTCTCTTGAACACTGTGAGGGGTGGGCCAGTTATTACCCTTATGTGTAGTGGAAGCGTGTTGAATAGTCTTAGGCCTCTGATGTTGATAAAGTACCTGTTGCACCTCTGCTTTTCAATGGGGGAATTTTGCACATCCTGCCATGTCTTCTGGTCGCATGTGATGTTATTTCTGTGTGCAGGTTTGGGACCAGCCCCTCTACTATTTTCCATGTGTAAATTATTATATATTTCTCCCGCCTGCGTTCAAGAGAATACAGATTTAGGCTCTTTAGTCAGTCCCAATAGTTTAGATGTTTTACTGAGTGGATTCTAGCAGTACTGAGTGGATTCTAGCAGTAAAGGATCTCTGCACACTCTCCAGGTCAGCAATTTCTCCAGCTTTGAAAGGGGCTGTCATTGTGCAGCAGTATTTCACTCTAGAGAGTACTTGAAAGGTATCATCATTTGTATAGTATCTCTAGTGTGAAAGGTTCTTGTTATCCAACCTGTCATTTTTCTAGCAGTTGTGACGGTTACTTTATTGTGTTCTTTATATGTAAGTTCATCCAACATGAGTACACCCAAATCCTTTACATTGCCTTTTCATTGTACGTTGTGATTTGACTGCATTTTGTGCGTGGTTTCCATTTTTATATATAATTTTTTTCCGTAGCGCATGCGCTGGAACTTATCTTCGTTAAACACCATATTATTTTCGGTAGCCCATAGAAAGACCTGATTTACATCTGATTGGAGGTTTGCCGTGTCCTCTATGTTGTCTATTCTAATAAAAATCCTGGTGTAATCTGCAATGGATGAAACAGTACTATAGGTTGTCCTTGTCTATGTCCGATATGAGAATGAGAAAAAGTACTGGAGCAAGCATGTACCCTGGGGGACTGAGCTCTTCATGGTTGATGGACCGGATTTTATTTTGTTGAATATTACATATTGGGTTCTACTAGTGTAGATCTATCTACCTATTTTTCTGGTAATTCCTTTTGAACGCATTTTATGTGCAATAACACCATGGTCACACTTGTCGAAGGTTTTTGCGAAATCTGTGTAAATTACATGAGAATTTTGTCTTCTATGGCATCTAGTGCCATGTCATAGTGGTTCAGCAACTGTGATAGGCAAGAGCGCCCTGTTCTGAAGCCATATTGTCCGGGGTTATGGAGATGCTGTGATTCCATGTCTTTTGTGATCTTACTTTTCTAGCACTCTCTCAAAGATTTTTATGATGTGTGATGTTAGTGCTATCAGTCCCTAATTTTTTGCCTCTACCTTATTTCCTCCTTTATGGAGTGGTTCTATCTCTGCTGTTTTTAGTACGTCAAGGATAATGCCAGTATCTAGGCTTTGTCCCCAAAGAATGTAAAGGGCCTGCAATAGTGGTTTTTTACAGTCCTTGATGAATATGGAGTTCCAAGAATCAGGGCCTGGTGCAGAGAGCATAGGCATACTGTCTATGGCTTCTTCAAAATCCAGTAGGGATAGGGTGACATCTGATATATGATTTAATGTTGGTATCATAGACATGAAAAATTCATTTGGGTTATCAATCTTTAGTTTGTTAAGTGTCTCACTGAAAACAGTCGTGCTGATACCTCAGTATTTCGCTCAATTCTTTGTTGTCATCTGTTATAAATGATGGTGGGCTTGCTATGGGGGAACTGGTACTATTAAGGGGTAAGGGTAAGTAGAATACAGAGGTATCAAAAAATGGGAGAACTAAAAGGACCGGCCCCCAAGTAAAATATCCACAATAATAAATACTTGCTACTAAACCCTGTAGGCTAGAGGTAGATCGTTGTACTCCCACACAGGAAAAAGGGATACTCTGTTCAAACTTACTTATTTATTAACCCCTTAACAACCCCCCCATACACAATCACACCAATAACAATATAATACTAACTTTACCACACAATCTTACGTTAAAAGCCTTGGTCCACATAGACAGGATACAAGGTTTTACACTGAACACAAGCTAGGGTAAAGCTCTACTATTAAAACACTTGAAGTTAGAGTCAGCTTAGGGTAGGGAGACCACGTGGTACCACTGAGACCCCCTTTGGAATAACTAGTACAATAACACTTAAAACACTTACTACACCCCAGGTATACTACTCTACACACATAGAACAAGGGTATGCCAGAATATAACAATAAAAATCGCAAAGATGACTTAACCAGACGAAGACACAGAAATAAAGAACTAAGAGAAAGGAGAGGCACTTCCTTCACCACAGCCAGCCAGCAGAGAAGGACGAGGGAGTCTCTCGTCTCCTCAGACGGCTATGCTGCCGGCAGACTGTTCAACTAATCATAACCGGCGCCGATACCAAGTTTACTCAAGTTTACTTTACAATTGATTAGACTATTAGTAAACATAGTTGGTACCTATTTTAGTATTAATAATCAACCCCAAGCTCAATCTTTAAATACTCTTTGAGAAACAAGAATAGTCTTACGTCTGGCAGGGAAGATACGACATATGCAGCTCGCGAAGCGTGTTTCTATATGGTAGTTTATTAAGGTCAAAATTTGACCTCTGGTTTCCATCTAAATGACCCGGGTCGTAACAATCCCCCCCCTCCAGAGAAAAAAAATGTGACTACTAGAATGGTAGTCATATTTTTTGTAAGAGTATACACAGAATAAAAAGGAAATCCATGACATAAAAGAAAATCAATCAAAACAACAATTTCTCTGCAAAAAGAAAAATACAAGGGAATCT
>WNGS01008516.1:99990-120085 GCA_020271785.1 Procambarus virginalis
GGCAGTACCTGGAGAGGGAAATTGTCACTGTAAATCACGTAGTGTTATAATTATATATCTGTAGATATATTGTTGTGTGTAGACTGACTGGAGTTTGGGACCAGTCAGTGTAGAGAAATCATCATATAAATGATCCAGTCTGGCGATTCTGTATAATCGTCCAGCCTTGGTTAGTGCCATGGTACCTCATTGTGTAATTAGGCCAGGTTAGAGTTAATTAAGCAGGCCCGTGGGGCAGGGTTATTAGTGGATATCCTGAGGTCTGTATATGTCCTGGTGATTAATTTACATTGTTTATGTAAGGCATTTCCATGTGTTTCATTTGCATGATTGTTGTACTGTGTTGTGTGGTGAGTCAGTAGATGTGATCGCTGACTGATTGCCTAATGATGTCATTAGCATGGGGGGCATGCTGACGGTATCATTATGTGCAGGTTTGTGCAGTGTTATCAGGTATACGATATTACTGTCCTAGGAACTGTGTTGAGGATTTAAAGGGACCCTTTGAGTATTCAGGGAAATTCTCAGTCACTTAATGGGAGCGAGCAATTTGTTAATTTGCCTAATTATGGGAGAATTAGTGCCAGCTGTCCGCGTAGAGCGACGGTGTCTTATATTAACGTTATTGTCTTGCTGAAGCCACCGGGATCGGGCGATCTTTTGCAACGTTTGCAAGATTAGAGGGACAGTAAGATTGGTATACCTTGAGTGTTGCAAAACCGTGTGTTATCACTGTGTGGGCATAGTAATTAACGAGTTGCAGTAGTCGCAACTGTATGTGGGCAGTGCTATTTTATGTTTTGCATGCCATTATATGTGTGACCTATGTAACCTTAGGGTTACTTTGTTTCTTTGAGTTGTGTGGAGTACTTAAGGATTCAGTGAGTTAATTAGGGGTAATTAACTGGATAAGGGGGTGCACACTTGAAGTTGTTGAATGAGTGAGTGCTGTTATGGGAGAACAGTGTTGAACTTGAGCTTGTGGGAATACGTGTCCGGTGCAATTAATTGTCCGTGTGACAATTAATTGACCACTCTAGCTAATTATGTAATTAGCATTCTCATCATGAATTCACGTAGTGGGAGAGGATCTGTCAGAGTCTGTCAGTGATAGTGCTAACGTCAGTTGCTCGAGACTAACTGCCTTTCAGGGTTGGGGCAATTAGTGGCTCATGATAATTAGTGGAGTAATTAACGTCTGGAGTCTTGAGGACTCAGATGACTCGGTAAAGCGAGGTCATGGGGTTAGCATAATACGTTATATTAATCATATTCTGTCTGGTGACAGTGGATTAAGTTGCACTCATTGTTAATTAGGGTAATTAACTCCTCTTCCGTGAATTCACAGTGTTTGATGAGACCTGCTTAGGCAGTGCGGAGTGAGACGTATTTATGTATGATTAATTATCGGTCCTGGTGACAGTTAATTAATTGCTCAAGGCTAATTAGGGTAATTAGCACTCATTAGTAAGTAAACGTAATTAGTGATACACAGACTGTTGAGAAGCCACCCACTTGGGGTAGGCTTAGTTAACGTAACTCAATTGGGATGTAATTAGTGGTCCGTTTGACCTTAATTAAGAATTACTCACTGAATACTTGCAAGGAGTCAAGTGTGATGTAATTTAAGAGTTTGAGTTATTGTGACAAGAGGACTTGTGTTAACGTAGAGTACTATCATGTTGTTGTCTAGAGTGAGACACTTGTTGTTATTAAAGTAGTACTTGTTGCTGACTGCTGTGATCAGTCAATTTCCATCATTATTCACATAATCAATGTTGCAATTGATTAAGGCAATTTCTTTTGGTTATCGTCTAGTGACGAGGGTAAAGTAACTTAGGGATGAGTGGAGCTGTGTCCCAGAATCCCACCTTGCCTGACTGTGTTCACTTTAGTTGTGATAGGGGGAGTCACTGTTAGACTACCCACCTGATTACGGGGGTCGCTCCTGTTGGAGGGAGGGCCTTAAGCTTGTGATTAGAGTAGCTGCCACTAGGAAGTCGTGTCACTATTGATTGCTTGCTTGTGTCATCAGTGGAAGATTGTTCAGTTAGTTCATGTTGTCAGCCCGAAGTGTCAGCAGGATGGAGCCTGCTGTCATTTCTCGAGGGGCTGTTGAATAGCTGTGTTGCAAATGCCACTGGTTGGACTGTAACGTAATTAAATCACACGCTGTGGTGTAACTTAGTCTGTGATATTTTTCTTTGAGTTTGCAATATTGCGTCATCAGTGGGCACACCTGTGTTCAGGTTAGTTCAGTATGCAGCCACACAGCAAGGGTTGCTATTTAGCTGTTGGTTATGGTGCCACTGGATGGACATTAACGTAAAGATTAATTTGAGGAAGGGTGCTGGAGTTGCCAGTGAACCCATTAGTTATTGATGTCATTGAAAGGCTACTGATTTGATTGCATTGCAACCGCTATTGCAGGTGTAGACTGCACTGAGGCGTAGAACAGTTAGGAGGTTACTGGAGACGTGTTTCAGAACTCACTGTGTCATTTGTTGTAATTGTGATTATAGATCTGTTAGTTCTTGCTTGCTTGTTGATTCCTCTGTGGGCACGCTTATGTTCGAGTTAGTTCATTATGCAGTCCGAGGGGCTGGTGTCTAGCTGTCATTGTAGTGCACAGGAAGGACGTAGAGTAACGTCATTGACATTCTTTTGTTTTAATGTAGTAGTCTAGTCTCTTGTTATAATAAATTGTTATTTGTTAACAGTCTTTGATGTCAACCTTCAACTATTCTGTACCACTCCCATTGTTCTGATATATATTTGATATTGTTGTTTTAAATCTTTGATATGACGGCTGCGCTCTTGGGAATTCGAATTCCAATTCATAGCGCCACACAACAAATATAAAATTTGATTGTGAGAACCCGTCGGTTACCCTTTATTGGTTTTAACGTCATGTTTAACTAGGAGGAACCAGCGGCCTATTGTGGACAGGTTTCACCCCTGCTGGTGGAAGCCTGGCGGTTTGCTCCCGCTTCTCCTTTTTCTACTGGACTCATGCTTAACTGCCAAGAGCAGCCTTTAAACTTGTAGTCCACCTCCTAAGGGAGGTAGGCGTAGAGAAAAATCTCACATCCAGTATGTTTCTGTGAACAATTCAATTCTCCTACCCTACCCATCAACATTGGTGTTCCTCAGGGCAGTATACTGGCCCTCTCCTCTTTCTCATCTACATTAATGACCTTCCAAATGCCTCCCAACACCTTAGACCAATTCTATTTGCTGACGACACAACCTTCATTTACTCCAGTCCTGACCCCCTGCTCTAAATGCCACAGTAAATACCGAGCTAAATAAAGTCCATCTTTGGCTAACTGCCAACAAACTCACCCTTAACATTGACAAAACTTTCTATATTCTGTTTGGCAATAAATCCTCTAATCAAATAAATCTCAAGATAAACAATACCCAAATTTGTAACAAATTAGATGGTAAATTCCTTGGCGTTCTCATTGATCACAAGCTTAATTTCCAGGGACACATTCTAAATATATCAAAAAAGTTTCAAAAACTGTTGGCATTCTTTCTAAGATCAGATATTATGTCCCCGCCCTGCCCTGGTTACTCTCTATTACTCCCTCATCTATCCATACCTCAACTATGGTATTTGTGCTTGGGGTTCTACTACCCAAAATCATTTACGTCCTCTAATTACTCAACACAAAGCTGCTATTAGGACAATATCCAACTCTGGCCTCAGACATCACTCGGTACCCCTATTCAAATCTCTGAATATGCTAGATATTAAGTCACTGCACATTCTCTCATGTGTATTATACATATATAAAACGCTGAACTGTAATGCCAATCCTGACCTCAAAAGCTTCATTGAAAGTTGTAACAGAACCCATGAGCATCACACCAGAAATAAATACAGCTTTGATATTCCAAGAGTACGACTTAATCAAACTAGAAATGCTCTACAAATCAAGGGACCCAGAATGTGGAATGACCTTCCCAACCATGTTAAAGACTGTACCTCTCTCAACCAGTTTAAGATTAAAACTAAACACTACCTGATAAAATCCCTGTAACCTACCTTACCCCTCTATTGTCAACCCATGTCTGTTATTTTTTTTATTCAACGCTGTTTGTCTACCTATTGTATTTGTGCTGCTTTTTCAGTCATGTTTCCCCCTTTTTTTTTATCTTTATTTGTATCTGTTCTCAATACATTTTATTCTTTTTGCTCAATTAGTATTAAGTTTTAGATATTAATGTTTTTCTTGCCCGAAACGCATTGCGTAATAGTGGCTTTAGGCATTGTATGTACTAGCTCTATCTATAAATCGATCCACTTATGTAAAATCACTTTATGTATGTACCTTTCCTGAATAAACATATTTATTTATTATATTTATTTATCATCATGATTACTCAAATTGGATGGTAAATTATTGGCTCTTAGTCAGAGCTATAATAGGCTTGTAGTTTCCGTTTACATTGTTGAGCAGCTGCTTTAGGTGAACGGTTGCTTGGTGGATCAGAATTGTTGTCCTCGGAAACTGTAGGTGAAGTTGGTTTTGTTAAACACTCTCGTTCTGCTAATTCGAGAGGTACCAACTTCTCTAATGTTTTTAGGGTAGTAGTGCCTCGGCACAAAACCCATACTACTCTCAGGATGCCTTGGTGATCTGGGTGGATAGAGACAATTTTGCCTATAGGCCATTCTGACCTGGGTCCATCACTGTCAATCAGTACTAGGTCTCCTGGTTTGAGTTGAACTTTATTATAGGGGCTCGAAGCACCATAGTGATACTCTCGTAGAGCTGTGAGGTACTCTCGAGTCCACACCTCATTCCACCTTTTAATTACTCTCGAGAAATGTTGGTAACTTTCCACTAAATCACTCCTAGTTACATGGGAAGGGTCAACGGGATCCTCTTCTGCCAAAGGTATCAGACGGCTCAGCAGGCCTCCATGAATTAAATGTGAGGGACTCAGGGGTTCTCTCTGTGAGAAGTCATCTGATAGGTAAGTTAATGGGCGATTGTTGACTCGCGCCTCAATTTCCACGACGAGTGTTTGGAGTTCAGAGAAACTGATTTTCTGTCGATGTAAGGTCTTCCTTAAACATTTCTTGACAGTCCCTATCATATGTTCGTAGAACCCACCTTGCCAAGGGGCTCTGGGAGCAATAAATTTCCAGTGGCATTGTCGTCTCTGCATGACAGACTGCACTTCTGGATGATTCCATATCTCTCGTAGGCAGGCTTCTCCTGCCACAAAATTTGAACCATTATCAGATATCATTAGTTTGGGACAGGATCTGTGAGCTGCAAATCTACAAAAAGCTTGGATGAAGGCTTCGGCACTCATGTCAGAAGTCACTTCTAGATGTACGCCTCGTGTGGTTGCACACGTGAAGAGGCAAATATAAGCTTTCACTGATATCTGGAGTGCCAGTGAGAAGCAAGGCTCCTGTGCAATCAACACCAGTGGTCTCAAAGGGACGAAGATGGACTACTCTCTCCTTAGGGAGTGGTGGAGGTCCTGGGTAAGGGCACACTCTAGCGTCGTATCTTTTGCAGATTACACAGAACTTAATGATTGATTTGACAGTTTGACGACCTTGAGGAAGCCAATATTTTTGTCTCAAGTCGGTGAGTGTGTCTAACACTCCACCATGTAAAGTACCATATTGATGATGGTGTAAAACTAGAAGTTTGGTAATAATGTGGTGACGTGGTAGAAGGATTGGATTCTTTGTATCCAAATCAATTTCTGCATGAAGCAAACGTCCTCCACACCTTAATATATTATGAGTGTTGGTATCATACCAGATATCTAGAGACTTGGTCAATTTATCTGGAAGATTTTCATATTCACTTCCATACGTCTCTTGTTGTGCACGTTTGATCCAGTAGAGGATAGGATTGGGAAACTTATGCCTGATTCCTATCATAGCAAGAAAGTCAAACACATGTGCTGTCACTCTTAATAACTTACTCAAGTTGGAATAATTGTGAGGATTAATAGCTGAGATTCGATGAGGTTCTGGGTCTTTCATGGGAGTAGTGATACTGGTCACTATGACTTGTGGTTTCTGTTTGAGCCACTGACCACTAACAAGCCATGAAGGTCCATTAAACCACATCGAAGACTTGATTAGCTGTTTTAATGTTAAACCTCTTGATAAGTAATCTGCAGGATTGTTCTTAGTGGGCACATGTCTGAATTTATATCCAGCAGATAATTCATGAATTTCCCTAACACGATTACTAACGTAGGGAGTTTTATTGTTGTTATTTCTTACCCATTGTAAGACTGCCTCATTGTCTGACCACACTAAGATTTCACCAAAGTGGATATTATTGAGTGTCTTGGTCAGGCAATGAGCCAATCGTACTCCCACCAGCAATGCAGTTAACTCCATTTGAGGTAAAGATCTCTTCTTGATTGGAGCAACTCTTGCTTTAGATGTGAGTAAAATTGATTGTGCACTATTGACTAAGTAGGCTGCAGCGCCATACGCTTTGCCAGAGGCATCGCAAAAAACGTGCAAATTTGTGAGTAAGTTTTGTCCTGAAGCATTACGAGGAAATTTCAAAACACCTAATTGATTGAAATCCATTGCGAGTATTTGCCATTTATCTTGCAACTCAATTGGCAACAGATCATCCCATCCCATATGTTTCTGCCAGCATTCCTGCATTAGGAGTTTGCCCCTTATTAAAAAAGGACTAAGCAAGCCTAAAGGGTCAAATGGTTGACTGACATACGAGAGTAATTTTCTCATGGTAAGGGTTGAATTATTGGTTTGTACTGACTTGACATTCATCTCGTCAGTAACTGTGTTCCATTCCACGCCCAGAACTTTTAATTGTTGTTAAAGATTCGCTACCTGGAACAAGAAGTTCCAAGTAGCACGGGCTATGGTGAGCCCGTAGTAACAACTCACGGTTAGCCTTATGGTAGATTTCTACCAATTTGGGTTTGTCATTAGTAGTTCCCTGGAAATTATCGACATACAAGTTGTCACTGATCTCCATTTTATGAGGGCTATTTGACTTCTTCAAATATGTATCTAATGTGGCTTGAAGTAGAAACGGCGAAGAAGGCACTGAGGCAAACCGGTAGGTTATGACATCACTGTCAGGATCCAGTGGATCCTTAATCCAGAGAAATTTGGTGTAATCACGATCCTCCTCTTGTAAGCCTACTCTAAGGAAAGCTTTACTGATATCAGCAGTATAAGCAAAAATACCAGTTCGGAACCGTAATAATGCATCATGTAGCCTTTGTGTTAGGCTAGGTCCCGTTTGGAGACATTCGTTCAAAGACACGCTGTTTGTCTTCACTTTGGCACTACAGTTGAATACGATACGTATTGGTGTTGTCAATGAATCTTTCACCACAGCGTGATGGGGTAAATAGTGACCTGTTTTTTGGTCATCATTATCAACAACTTCGATAAATTTACTATTGAGTTGTTATTGAATTAATTGATGATACATGTTCAATTTATCTGGCTGTTTCTTCAGCTGTATTAATTGAGACTGTAATTGAGAGGCTGCTATGAAATAATTAACTGGAAGATTTGGATGATTCAACTTCCATGGTAGTCTCGCCCAGTATTGTTTGTCTTTATAGACAACTGTGTCCAGATATTGCTGGTAAGTCCACGTATCATCAGGACTTGGTTGTTCAGGGACAATACCTAAAGTGTCTAAATCCCACAGACGATGTACAGGTGGATCAGGCTCATTATCTTCAGATATTTCTCTGAAATGTAGGGGTGACTGTTCCAAGCCTAGTCACGCCACTATTGAATTGTTAGTTGGTTTGTTGGTTGACGCTGTTTTTTGTTGGAAAAGCACCAGTCCAGTAAGCAATTTGCCTCCAGCAGATGACAACAAATTCATTCCGTGTTGTCTGGTGCATCCAGTTATAAATTTGTAATAATAGTCAGCGCCTATTAGGATACCAACATTTATGAGGCAGTCAGAATTTATTTTGTGATCTGCTAGCCTCATGTGGTTTCGTTTGAGATATCTCGCAGTGCGAGCTAGTCCTGTGACCTGCAGGTCTGAAGGAAGTTTATCTAGTACTACCACTTGTAATGGACTAGTGGAAGATCCAAGTCTCACTAACACCTTGACTACTTGGTATTCACGTAGGTCCACTATTAGTCAAGAATCCAGAAATATTCAGTCTCACACTTTTGGCAGGTTTTAATTTCAACTGCTCAACTAATTGCTGTGTGATGAAGGTTTTCTGTGATCCTTGATCAAAGAGACCTCTAGTGTTAACTCTAGACTTCCTATCAATTAATTTAAGTTGAGCCGTAGGCAGAGTAGTATTATTGCCTGACTCAGTAGCAAGTACATTTATTTCTTGGTGTACCTTGCAATATTGTACTGTGGTAGAATTCATAGAATCCTCCCTAGGTGTCACAGATTGGGTAGAAGTTTTTCTACATAAGGCATAATGATGTACACCTTTGTTGCATCTACTGCATAACCGTAGCTGCACTACACATTTACAGGGATCATGAGAACCCATGCACTTTGTGCATCTGTGTAATTCTTGTAGCCGTTTAATCCTGGTATTAAAGTTAGGATAAACAGTGCATTTGTAGGTGACATGTTCTTGATCACAGAACAGACACTTTCTCTCTCTGGCTGAGTTTGTCTTTTTAGTAGACACTTCAGTTACAACGTCAGAGTAACTGAAGTAAATACAGAACTGAAAAACTGAATACAGAATAAATACCTACACTACCACTCCTTTTTCTAGTGGATGGAGCAGTCTTAGGTTTGGATTTATGGGACTTATTCAAAGTCGATTTGGGTTTGACTGAGTTGTCAAGGTTAGGTTGTTTAGACTCAGGTTTAATCTTATCATGAGTCTTCAATCTGTTAACCGATATTCTCAGTCCCTCGAATATTTGCTCGGGAGTGAGAAACTCGGTTTTATAGTGTGAGCAGATTTCTGCTAAGATATTTCGAGGTAATTTCCTCTGTAAAAGTAACTTGATTGACCATTCTGAGGCTGGTACATCAACTTTAGTACCTAAGGCCATCACTAGAGACTCTGTTTCTAGCCTCAAGCTTTGAAGTGAGTCTGGTCGGTTACTTGGTGCATTCAGATCCAGTAACTGGTAAAACAGGTTAGCTATACTCAACTCCTTGTTGCAATAATTCAACTTTAGTAGTTTTATAGCTTCCTCATAATTGCTCTCAGTGAGAGCTAGGTTATTTATGACCTTTTTAGCCTCCCCTTTGAGAAGACTAATCAGGTAAGAGGATGTGGAAACTGTCAAGAGAAGATTTTTTATGTATATGAACTTCAAATGAAGTCCAAAATGTGTCCCAATTTTCTTCATCCAGCCCTGCAAATGTAGGTAAGTCTAAAGTAGGCAGACGAACCTCAGGTAATTGATTACTGGATTGAGACATAGTATTATTCACATTGGATTTATGTTGTTTTACTATATTGGATAGTACATCAAGTTTATCTTGAGTCTCATCTTCACACTGGGAAATATCTGCTAGAATTTGATCTAGTTCATCAGGAACAGTTTCAGTTGCATTCAGTAGGTCGAGATAAGACTGACTTGTAGATCTGACTTGATCAAATTTGAGATCAGCTACTCTCAATGATGTTTCTAGTAGATAGTAATCAATGGGAGTTGCTTTAGACAAAGTATCAGACTTATTAATCAGTCTGGTTAAATGAC
This sequence comes from Procambarus virginalis, assembly GCA_020271785.1. Taxonomy (NCBI): domain Eukaryota; kingdom Metazoa; phylum Arthropoda; class Malacostraca; order Decapoda; family Cambaridae; genus Procambarus; species Procambarus virginalis. Next base: position 109,688 of record WNGS01008516.1, read on the forward strand.
CTTTAAGGCCAATATAGGTTCTCCTTAACTATTCAGGAGTAGCCATGTTGGCTTTAAGTCCAAGTTTCATAGGACTTGAATAAGTATTACTAATGAAGCTGGGGTACTTGCTCATTAGTTGACAAGTAATATTGAATATAGCCTAAATTAATTCTGGCTAAATTAAACTCTACCTCACTCGAGGTTAAATGTACCTACCTAACAATAAGTAGCTAAGGATTTTGAGCAGTGTTTGAACTTCACCATTAACTTTCTTCTGGCTAGCTCTTCTTTATCACCATTAGATGTAATAGTGATCATTCAGCAGCACTCAAAATTCATACACATAAATAATTAATATGTATACACTCTAATCAGAGTTACTATGAAGTTTGAATCCCACCCTTGGTAGGGTCAGCACAAGAATGAATAGTGTATGCACTACTGACTAGTCCAAGACTAGTTGTAAGAATTTCTACCTAAGAAACTACTAATTTATTTAGTCTGCATTTGTGCAAATTCAGCACCATCACAGCCTAAATTCCTACCTACTAAAGGTTGGCATAAATTAATTTGTGGTGCAATAGTGAATATATAGTTGTGCTGTGTTTTTTTTTTTTTTAGATGTTATAGTTTATATAAATGTGCACTTGCACACACAGGTGAAAATACAAATATGTACAGTTAATTTTGGCTTGCCAGCCACAGCCTTTTATGGTGGTTGATTGTGTTGACCAACTTGTCAACTACATGTGACCTAGACTCACCTGACAGGTGTACACCATCTCTTGCCAGGTTTTACCTGTATGGTCTGGCTGTAAATTGAATGTAAGTTATGAGCTGTTGCTCCTGGTGACCTGAAGATTCTTACCTCAGTGTGAGGTATAGGTCTGAGTGTTGTGGGTGTTGAGACTGTGTCCCACTAGTGCTACTTTATACATGAGGTATAAGCAGCAAATAAATTGGTGTGTATTAGGCTGACCTATGTGGTACACTGCCGGTAGCCACAATTAATAAAATGGGGTTAGCCTAGATTACTACACACAGTAATTACTTATGATTATGGTATTAGTTGTAATACATCCGGTTCGATAAGGACCAAATTGTTGGTTATCTGGGGCTTGAACTCATATATTAAATTATTTGATTATTATGTTTAAATAAATCGAAGGACTACCCACTTTTGAGAAAAGAGGGAAAACTAATAATAGTGATTATTAGATTGACACTATAGAACCAGTGCCTATGGATAATAATTAAATGAATAATCACTTGAAATTAAGGAATAGACTGTATTATTAATTAATTAAAGTCCAAGCCTCAAATATAAACATTGGGGGGGTATTTCTAGAAGTTCATATATATCTAGGAACCAGTGTGGTTTAACACTAGTTCATTGTTGAGTTAGTAACATAGAAAATCTAAACTAAAATAGATTCAAAGATATGATACCTCAAATAATGAATATTAAAGATTATGAATTATTGAGCAACAGTAAGAGCAAACACCTTAATTACCAAATCCTAAATTCTGGCAGTAAATTATTTACTGTAAAGATCCTATATGAATTATATGGAAATCAGTAATAATCTTAGCTAAATTTATACGAAATAGGTGTCTTAGCTGTAAGACGACTTCTGTAACTCCATTTCATCATTCGTCCTCGTGGTCACAGAATCCCAATAAAGAAAGAATCCAAAGTGAATATCACGAATGAAGAGAAACAACTTGTCGACTCCTCGTATACACGCTGCAGTCTGGAAAATTTAAGTAGCATTTATTAGGCTACGAATTATTTCAAGTATTCGTTAAAATTGAAATAAATGAAGAAAATCAACTAAGTTGTGTGTTTGTTGTTCATTCTTCGTTACGACAGACTACCCAGGCATCATACAGCCCAGAGTGATGCATCAAACAAGATTGGTATACTTAACATGAGCGTATCAAATACTAAGGTCTGCCGAAACCGTGTCTGCCAGTTCCAGGTGTCCACTGCTGTGTACGCGTAATTACGGGCCGTGGCTTCAATTGTTGACACGTTATTAACTTGCAAGGCACTGTAGAACACGTGGGAAGGTAGTTGGTGACTATTGATGGAGTTGCAACATAATTATTGTTGGAGAACTCTTCAGTCACTACCACGCATCTCGCCTCTCTGATCGCCAGCAATGCCTCATGCGCAATGGCGTCTCCACCCTCCCTCAACCCGTCTCACGCATTCACAACAGAAATTACTAATTATGGATAATTCTTTTCCGCATAATTACTGATGTAATACGCTAATGAGAACTGGGTTGCAATTATAGGGAATTAAATAATATTATATTCTCATTAAATGGTGTTAAACAAGAAATGGAGAGGATGTCTATTCCCTCCATAGCATTCGTACGTAACAGATAAAAGTGCTACTAGGTAATAATTTCAGTTAGTGTTGGAAATTTCCAACAAGGACCCATTATAACCACACCAGGAATAAATATCTCTTCGATATCCCCAGAGTTAAACTTAATCTGTGTAAATACTCTATGCAAATAAAGGGACCTAGTCTATGGAACTCACACACCCTATTGAATTGAAAAGCTGTCCAACTTTTGCGTCATTCAAAAACAAAACTAAAAAGTACCTAATTTCATCTTCACAGTTTACTACCTTGTTGCTTTAAAATTGCACTGCATTTAGTGCTACCCAATCTTCATGTACCCAATCCAAACAACCATACCATTGTGATCATTGCTGTCTTCTTATATGTGCTTTCAATTTGCTGTATGGTGCCTATTAGTCGTCGTTTAAATTACCAATCAAGCTGCCAATGCAATCAATCAGAGCTTTAATATACCTACTAATCTCTCCTATCTCATTTTGTTCTTTCTTGCAATGTCTGTTATCATTTTATTAATTCTGCTAGAATTTACCTACTTAAAATTATCTGTTAGAGTAAGGACCTGCCCGAAACGCTGCGCTTACAAGTGGCTTTACAAGATTGTAAATTACCATGCTATGTATTCTCACAAACCCAATGTACCTCCTTGTATAAAAGTAAATAAATAAATAAATAAATAAATAAATAAATAAAATATGATGAAAATAGTTGGCGCAGGCGAAAGTTGATGTTGGTTAGCTTAGCATGGAATTTACTCTGATCGAATTGATCATCGATTTTGAGTTACCTATTTTCTACTGTTGAAGTTCCAGACTAGCTATCGTGAATTACTTTGCTAAAATTCATTCATTACATGTTAATAACACATTTCACATCCCATAAGAAGGATCCAAATATTTTAAACCCTAATATAAATAATATATTGAAACCGAATATCATAACCCTATTAACCCTATTCATAACCCTATTTTTATTCAAAGTTAACTGAAAGTAAACAGCAGTAAATGGCTGCTTACTTTCAGTTAACTTTGTTATATATGACAATAGAATAACTGTACCTAAATAACAAATATATAAATTCGTGAGCTATTTTTGTGTACTCATCCCATGAGTTTATATTATATTTAATAATATTATTTTACATTTTGTTTTGATAAATTACTTGTTAATTAGACTGAGGTTACTTAGATTTATTTACGAGATGTTTGGAAGACTCCAGTGAATGTTTTTAGTTTCCAACTTGTTGCAATAACTATTCTATAATTAGACATATTTTAGACGAAACGAACATTGACATTACTTGGTGAGTGTAAAGAGAACATGTGTCTGGTAGAGCAGCTTAGTGTGGGGAAAGTGGTTTGTGGGACAATAAAAAAGCTGAAGAATTGTATTTTTGACAGTCCCACTATGCCCCTGTTACCTAGCAGTAAAATAGGTACCTGGGTGTTAGTCAGCTGTCACGGGCTGCTTCCTGGGGGTAGAGGCCTGGTCGAAGACCGGGCCGCGGGGACACTGAAGCCTCGAAATCATCTCAATATAACCTCAAGATAGTCCCTTTATCATCAACAGCAGAGGTTCCTAACCTGGGGTCCACAAGCTAGGTTCCCAACCTGGGGTCTACAAGCTAGGTTCCCAACCTGGGGTCCACCAGCTTGGTTACCATCCTGGGGTTCTCAAGCTAGGTTCCCAACCTGGGGTCCACAAGCTAGGTTCCCAACCTGGGGTCCACAAGCTAGGTTCCCAACCTGGGGTCCTCAAGCTAGGATCCCAACCTGGGGTCCACATGATAGGTTCCCATACTGAGGACCTTGAAGGTAGTACTTGGGGTCCACAACTTGGGTTCCGTGAAGGTAGAACTGGGAGTCTACAACTTGGGGTCCATGAAGGTAATACTGGGGGTCCACAACCTGGGGACCGTGAAGGTAATACTGGGGGTCCACAACCTGGGGTCCGTGAAGTTAGTATTGGGGGTCCACAACCAAGGGTCCGTGAAGGTAATTCTGGGGGTCCACAACCTGGGGTCCGTTAAGGTAATACTAGGGGTCCACAACCTGGGGTCCGTGAAGGTAATACCGTGGTCCACAACCTGGGGTCCATGTAGGAAGTACTGGGGGTCCACAACCTGGGGTCCATGAAGGAAGTATTGGGGGTCCACAACCTGGGGTCCGTGAAGGTAGTACTGGGGGTCCACAACCTGGGGTCCATGAAGGTAGTCCTGGGGGTCCACAACCTTGGGTCCATGAAGGTAGTACGGGGGTCCACAACCTGGGGTCATGAAGGTAGTACTGGGGGTCCACAACCTGGGGTCCATGAAGGTAGTACTGGGGGCCACAACCTGGGTCCGTGAGGTAGTACTGGGGGTCCACAACTGGGGTTGTGAAGGTAGTACTGGGGGTCCACAACCTGGGGTTCGTGAAGGTAGTACTGGGGGTCCACAACCTGGGGTCCGTGAAGGTAGTACTGGGGGTCCACAACCTGGGGTCCGTGAAGGTAGTACTGGGGGTCCACAACCTGGGGTCCGTGAAGGTAGTACTGGGGGTCCACAACCTGGGGTCCGTGAAGGTAGTACTGGGGGTCCACAACCTGGGGTCCGTGAAGGTAGTACTGGGGGTCCACAACCTGGGGTCCGTGAAGGTAGTATGGGGGTCCACAACCTGGGTCTGTGAAGGTAGTACTGGGGGTCCACAACTGGGGGTCCGGAAGGTAGTACTGGGGGTCCACAACCTGGTCCGTGAAGGTAGTACTGGGGTCCACAACCGGGGGTCCACAAACCTGGGTCCGTGAGGTAGTACTGGGGTCACAACCTGGGGTCTGTGAAGGTAGTACTGGGGTCCACAACCTGGGGTCCGTGAAGGTAGAACTGGGGTCCACAAGCTGGGGTCCGTGAAGGTAGTACTGGGGGTCCACAACCTGGATCCGTGAAGGTAGTACTGGGGTCCACGACCTGGGGTCCGTGAAGGTAGAACTTGGGTCCACAAGCTGGGGTCCGTGAAGGTAGAACTTGGGTCCACAAGCTGGGGTCCGTGAAGGTAGTACTGGGGGTCCACAACCTGGGGTCCGTGAAGGAAGTATTGGGGTCCACAACCTGGGTCCGTGAAGGTAGTACTGGGGGTCCACAACCTAGGGTACGTGAAGGTAGTACTGGGGTCCACAACCTGGGGTCCGTAAAGGTAGTACTGGGGTCCACAACCTGGGGTCCGTGAAGGTCGTACAGGGGGGTCCACAACCTGGGGTCGGTGAATGTAGTGCTGGGGGTCCACAACCTGGAGTCCGTGAAGGTAGTACTGCGGGTCCACAACCTGGGGTCCGTGAAGGTAGTACTGGGGGTCCACAACCTGGGGTCCGTGAAGGTAGTACTGGGGGTCCACAACCTGGGGTCCGTGAAGGTAGAACTGAGGTCCACAACCTGGGGGTCCGTGAAGGTAGTACTGGAGGTCCACAACCTGGGGTCCTTGAAGGTAGTATTGGGGGTCCACAACCTGGGGTCCGTGACGGTAGTACTGAGGTCCACAACCTGGGGTCCACAACCTCGGGTCCGTGAAGGTAGTACTGAGGTCCCACAACCTGGGGGTCCGTGAAGGTAGTACTGGGGGTCCACAACCTGGGGTCCACAACCTGGGGTCCGTGAAGGACGTACTGGGGGTCCACAACCTGGGGGTCCGTGAAGGTAGTACTGGGGATCCACAATCTGGGGTCCACAACCTGGGGTCCGTGAAGGTAGTACTGGGGGTTCCACAACATGGGGTCCGTGAAGGTAGTACTGGGGGTCCACAACCTGGGGTCCGTGAAGGTAGTACTGGGGGTCCACATCCTGGGGTCCGTGAAGGTAGTACTGGGGGTCCACAACCTGGGGGTCCGTGAAGGTAGTACTGGGGGTCCACAACCTGGGGTCCTTGAAGGTAGTACTGGGGGTCCACAACCTGGGGTCCGTGAGGTACTACTGGGGGTCCAAAACCTGGGGTCAGTGAAGGTAGTACTGGGGGTCCACAACCTGGGGTCCATGAAGGTAGTACTGGGGGTCCACAACCTGGGGTCCGTGAAGGTAGTATTGGGGGTCCAAAACCTGGGGTCCGTGAAGGTAGTACTGGGGGTCCACACCTGGGGTCCATGAAGATAATACTGTGGGGTCCACAACATGGGGTCCGTGAAGGTAGTACTGGGGGTCCACAACCTGGGGTCCATGAAGGGTAGTACTGGGGGTCCACAACCTGGGGTCCACAACCTGGGGTCTGTGAAGGTAGTACTGGTGGTCCACAACTTAGGGTCCGTGAAGGTAGTACTAGGGGTCCACAAACTGGGGTCCGTGAAGGTAGTACTGGGGGTCCACATCTTGGGGTCCGTGAAGGTAGTACTGGGGGTCCACAAAGGTAGTACTTGGGGTCCACAACCTAGGGTCCGTGAAGGTAGTACTGGGGTCCACATCCTAGGGTCCACAACCTGGGGTCCGTGAAGGTAGTACTGGGGGTCCACAACCTGGGGTCCGTGAAGGTAGTACTGGGGGTCCACATCCTGGGGTCCGTGAAGGTAATACTGGGGGTCTACAACCTGGGGTCAACAACCTGGGGGTCTGTGAAGGTAGTACTGGGGGTCCACAACCTGGGGTCCGTGAAGGTAGTACTGGGGGTCCACAACCTGGGGTCCACAACCTGGGGTCCGTGAAGGTAATACTGGGGGTCCACAACCTGGGGTCCGTGAAGGTAGTACTGGGGGTCTACAACCTGGGGACCACAACCTGGGGGTCTGTGAAGGTAGTACTGGGGTTCCAAAACCTGGGGTCCACAACCTGTGGTCCACAACCTGGGGTCTGTGAAGGTAGTACTGGGGATCCACATCCTGGGGTCCGTGAAGGTAGTACTGGAGGTCCCACATCCTTGGGTCCACAACCTGGGGTCGTGAAGGTAGTACTGGGGGTCCACAACCTGGGGTCCACAACCTGGGGTCCGTGAAGGTAGTACTTGGGGTCCACAACCGGGGGTCTGTGACGGTAGCACTGGGGGTCCACAAACCTGGGGTCCACATCCTGGGGTCCGTGAAGGTAAGTACTGGGGGTCCACAAACCTGGGGTCCGTTAATATAATACTGGGGGTCCACAACCAGTGGGTCCGTGAAGGTAGTACTTGGGGTCCACAACCTGGGGTCCGTGAAGGTAGTACTGGGCTCCACAAGCTGCTGGGGTCCGTGAAGGTAGTACTGGGGTCCCAAACCTGGGGTCCATGAAGGTAGAACTTGGGTCCACAAGCTGGGGTCCATGAAAGTAGAACTGGGGGTCCCCAACCTTGGGTCCGTGAAGGTAGTACTGGGGTCCACAACCTGGGGTCCGTGAAGGTAGAACTGGGGTCCACAAGCTGGGGTCCGTGAAGGTAGTACTGGGGGTCCACAACCTGGGATCCGTGAAGGTAGTACTGGGGTCCACAACCTGGGGTCCGTGAAGGTAGAACTTGGGTCCACAACAGGCCAACCTGGGGTCTCAGCTGAGGTTACCTGGGGTCACCACTTACACTGGGGTCTCAGCTGAGGTTAGTACTGGGGGTCCACAAGCCTAGGGTCCACCTGGGGTCAAACTGGGTTCCACAACCTGGGGTCTCAGCTAGGATCCGACCGGGGGTCCACAAACCTGGGAGCCTGTGAAGGAGTATTGGGGTCCACAACTCTGGGTGTCCGTGAAGGTAGAACTGGGAGTCCACAACTTGGTCCACGTGAAGGTAGTACTGGGGGTCCACAACCTGGGGTCCGTGAAGGTAAGTACTGGGGGGTCCACAACCCTGGGGTCCGTGAAAGTTAGTACTGGGGGTCCACAACCAGGGTCCGTGAAGGTAGTACTGGGGTCCAACGGAACCAAGTAGCGGGTCACCGGTCCTAAGGTAAGTACTGTTGGGTCCACAACCTGGGGTCCGTGAAGGTATACCTGGGCTCCACAACCTGGGGTCCATGTAAGGTAGTACTGGGGGTCCACAACCTGGGGTCCAGTAAGGTAGTATGGGGGTCCACATAGACTGGAGTCCGTGAAGGTAGTACTGGGGGTCCACAACCTGGGGTCCTGAAAGTAGTACTGGGGGTCCACACCTAGGGATCCATGAAGGTAGTACTGGGCGGTCCACAACCTTGGAGTCCGTAGAAGGTAGTACTGGGGGTCCACAACCTGGGGTCCATGAAGGTAGTCCTGGGGGTCTCACAACCTGGGTCCGTGAAGGTAGTACTGGGGGTCCACAAACCTGGGGTCCGTGAAGGTATTACTGGGGTCCACAACCTGAGGTGTCTGTGAAGGTAGTATGGGGGTCCACAACCTCGGTCCGTGAAGGTAGTACTGGATCCACAACCTGGGGTCCGTGAAGGTAGTACTGGGGTCCACAACCTGAGGGTCCTGGTCCTGAAGGTAGTACTGGGCCAACTGGGGTCCACAACCTGGGGTCATGGTCCAACGTTGAAGGTAGTACTGGGGTCCACAACCTGGGGGTCCGTGAAGGTAGTACTAGGGGTCCACAACCTGGTCCCGGGTCCGTGAAGGTAGTACTGGGGGTCCACAACCTGGGTCGTAAGGTAGTACTGGGGGTCCACAACCTGGGGTCTCATGAAGGTAGTACTGGGGGTCCACAACTGGGCACCTGGGTCCGTGAAGGTAGTACTGGGGGTCCACAACCTGGGGTCCGTAAGTAGTACTGGGGTCCACAACCTGGGGTCTGTGAAGGTAGTACTGGGGATCCACAATCCTGGGGTCCGTGAAGTAGTACTGAGGCAATTGGGTCCACAACCTGGGGTCCGTGAAGGTAGTACTGGGGAACCTGGGGTCCACAACCTGGGGTCCGTGAAGGTAGTACTGCGGGTCCACAACCTGGGGTCTGTGACGGTAGTACTGGGGTCCACAACCTGGGGTAAACGGTCGTGAAGGTAGTACTGGGGGTCCACAACCTGGGGTCCAGAAGTAAATACTGGGGGTCCACAACCGAGTACAACTGGGTCCGTGAAAGGTAGTACTTGGGGTCCACACCTGGGGTCCGTGAAGGTAGTACTGGGCTCCACAAGCTGGGGTCCGTGAAGGTAGTACGTGGGGTCCACAACCTGGGGTCCGTGAAGGTAGAACTTGGGTCCACAAGCTGGGGTCCATGAAGGTAGTAACTGGGGTCCCCAACCTGGGGTCGTGAAGGTAGTACTGGGGTCCACAACCTGGGGTCCGTGAAGGTAGAACTGGGGTCCACAAGCTGGGGTCCGTGAAGGTAGTACTGGGGGTCCACAACCTGGGATCCGTGAAGGTAGTACTGGGGTCCACAACCTGGGGTCCGTGAAGGTAGAACTTGGGTCCACAAGCTGGGGTCCGTGAAGGTGGTACTGGGGGTCCACAAGCTGGGGTCCGTGAAGGTAGTACTGGGGGTCCACAACCTGGGGTCCGTGAAGGTAGTACTGGGGGTCCACAACCTGGGGTCCGTGAAGGTAGAACTTGGGTCCACAAGCTGGGGTCCGTGAAGGTAGTACTGGGGGTCCACAACCTGGGGTCCGTGAAGGAAGTATTGGGGTCCACAACCTGGGGTCCGTGAAGGTAGAACTGGGGGTCCACAACCTAGGGTACGTGAAGGTAGTACTTGGGGGTCCACAACCTGGGGTCCGTGAAGGTAGTACTGGGGGTCAACAACCTGGGGTCCGTGAAAGTAGTACTGGGGGTCCACAACCTGGGAACCGTGAAGGTAGTACTGGGCTCCACAACCTGGGGTCCGTGAAGGTAGTACTTTGGGTCCACAACCTGGGGTCCGTGAAGGTAGTACTGGGCTCCACAACCTGGGGTCCGTGAAGGTAGTACTGGGGGTCCACAACCTGGGTCCGTAAAGGTAGTACTGGGGGTCCACAACCTGGAGTCCGTGAAGGTAGTACTGGGGGTCCACATCCTGGGGTCCGTGAAAGTAGTACTGGGGGTCCACAACCTAGGGTCCGTGAAGGTAGTACGGGCGGTCCACAACCTGGGGTCCGTGAAGGTCGTACAGGGGGGTCCACAACCTGGGGTCCGTGAAGGTAGTACTGGGGGTCCACAACCTGGGGTCCGTGAAGGTAGT
>WNGS01008516.1:124191-135970 GCA_020271785.1 Procambarus virginalis
GGGAACGGTGATCGCAGAGAGATCGGATTTGGCATGGAGTGGAATGGACCTGTGGGAGAGGATTCTGTTGGGGTGCCAGATTTTCGAAGAGCTTATTTTGGTAGCCTGGGAAATTTTTTGGGTCAAGTTGATTGGAGAGTGTTGGGTGTGGGGTGTGGGCCGGTCTTGGAGCGAGACGTGAACCCAGCGATAGGTGATGTGGATGGGGATTTCGATGTGGATTTAATTTATAACGTATTTAAGGATATTCTAAACAGAGCGCAGGAACGTGGTGTGCCACGCAAATTGAATGGATCGATTACTGGTGACCCAAAGTGGATAACAAAGAATTTGAAGAATCTTATAGGTAAAAGAGAGCTTGGTACAAGATTATTAAAAATGGGGAGGTCACTTTAGAACAGGAATTCGTACAACTAGTTAGAAATGTTATAAAAGAGATAAGGAAAGCAAAAAGAAACTATGAAGTTCGTATAGCAGGGCAAGCAAAGACAAATCCTAAAGGGTTTTTTCAGTTATATCGAACTAAGACTAGGGAAAGGATAGGCCCATTAAAAACTGAGGTCAAATAACAGATAGTGATGAAGAGATGAGTAGTATTTTTAATAAATATTTTGTATCTGTATTTACTAAAGAGAAGACTTAACAATATGCCTTCAACCGAACAAGTCTACGTGGGTAGGAACGAGGACAGGTTGACGAGTTTAGCAGTTACCAGGGAGGATGTTCTTAAACAAATAGAAAAACTCAAACCAAACAAATCCCCAGGGCCGGATGAAGTGTTTGCCAGGGTGCTTAAAGAATGCAAAGGGGAGCTTTGTGACCCACTGTCAATCATATTTAATAAATCAATAGAGTCAGGCAGAGTGCCAGAGTTTTGGAAAGTTGCTAATGTGATACCAGTTTTTAAGAAGGAGATAGATCACTTGCGTCTAACTATCGACCAATTAGCCTAACGTCTATTGTGGGAAGTTACTCGAATCTATAATAGCAAATAAAATTCGTCTTCATCTTGAAAAACATAAATTAATAATTGAGTCGCAACATGGTTTTATAAATGGCCGTTCATGTTTAACAAATTTGTTATCTTTTTATTCTAGCATAGTTGAGGCAGTTGACAGTGGTAAGGATTGTGATGTTGTGTACCTTGACTTTAGCAAAGCTTTTGATACAGTGCCACATGAAAGACTGATTAAAAAGATGGAGGCTCATGGTATTGGTGGTGCTATATTAAGCTGGATTAGGGCATGGCTGTACCAAAGGAAACAGAGAGTTAGTATAAATGGAGTCAAGTCAGAGTGGAAAATGTTGTAAGTGGAGTGCCTCAAGGCTCTGTCCTGGGCCCTCTGTTGTTTATAATATATATAAATGATTTAGATTCGGGTTTGAGTAGTAACATTTGCAAATTTGCCGATGATACGAAAATCGGTAGGGAAATTAATTCGGAGGAGGACTCTCTATCACTTCAAGTTGATCTAGATAGGGTTTTGAAATGGTCAAAGGACTGGCAGATGCAGTTTAATGCTGATAAATGTAAAGTTCTGAGGCTAGGTAATGATGATAGAGTTACAAGATACGAGCTAGATGGTGTTGAGATTGCGAAGTCGGATTGCGGAAGGGATCTGGGAGTTATAATTAGTAAGAATTTAAAACAAAAGGATCAATGCATGAATGTTCGTAATAAGGCAAATCGGACACTCGGTTTTATTAATCGCAGCGTTAGTAACAAGACACCTGGTGTGGTTCTCAAGCTATATCTTGCTCTCGTTAGGCCCCATTTAGATTATGCAGTTCAGTTTTGGTCGCCATATTATAGAATGGATATAAATTCACTTGAACGTGTCCAGCGTAGGATGACTAAGTTAATTCCCAAATTAGAAATCTTTCATATGAAGAAAGATTAACAAAGCTAAAATTGCATTCACTGGAAAGGCGAAGAGTTAGGGGTGACATGATAGAGGTTTACAAGTGGATGAATGGACATAACAAAGGGGATATTAATAGGGTATTAAAAGTATCAACACAGGACAGAACGCGAAACAATGGGTACAAATTGGATAAGTTTAGATTTAGGAAAGACTTGGGTAAATACTGGTTCAGTAACAGGGTTGTTGATTTGTGGAACCAATTGCCGCATAACATTGTGGAGGTGGGGTCCCTCGATTGTTTCAAGCATGGGTTGGACATGTATATGAGTGGGATTGGGTGGTTATAAATAGGAGCTGCCTCGTATGGGCCAATAGGCCTTCTGCAGTTGCCTTTGTTCTTATGTTCTTATGTTAGTCATCCTACGCTGGACACGTTCAAGTGAATTTATATCCATTCTATAATATGGCGACCAAACTGAACTGCATAATCTAAATGGGCCTAACCAGAGCAAGATATAGCTTGAGACCACACCAGGTGTCTTGTTACTTACGCTGCGATTAATAAATCCGAGTGTCCTATTTGCCTTATTACGAACATTTATGCATTGATCCTTTTGTTTTAAATTCTTACTAATTATAACTCCCAGATCCCTTTCGCAATCCGACTTCGCAATCTCAACACCATCTAGCTCGTATCTTGTAACTCTATTACAAGATGTAATATCTTTCATGTTTCCAACAATATCACCAATACCAGCTCCAGGATAGCAAACCCTTAATCTGTTCTCTTTATCTCTGGCACAAAACTTTCTGTCCAAATACCTCACCTGGGAATCTCCCACAACCAAAATTCGCTTCGATCCTCCCTTTTCTCTTGGGGCACTTTGAGGGACCCGCGCTTCAATGTTCCCCGCCGCTATGCCCTTACCTCCACGCTGAACCATAAAGGTGCTGATATTCCTGGACCTCGAAAAAGCCTTTGAACTGGCTAGCGCCCCAGCTATTCTCTGCTGCCTCATTGACAAAGAGGTCACAGGCAACCTGCTCTCCTGGACCAAAAACTGTCTCATAAACAGAGAAGCAAGAGTAAAACTTCATCTTTAGATTCATTCAAGACGGCTGACAGAATGGCACTCAACAGACTGGAGTGGAAAATGCCTAAACTGCACCATGATATGTATGCCTATAGAAAAGGGGTTGGCTCAGTGGAATGTATTACAACTCTGTTAGCCCACTTGAATGACAGACCAGGAATGCTGATATTCTTGGACCTCGAAAAAGCCTTTGAACTGGCTAGCGCCCCAGCTATTCTCTGCTGCCTCATTGACAAAGAGGTCACAGGCAACCTGCTCTCCTGGACCAAAAACTGTCTCATAAACAGAGAAGCAAGAGTAAAACTTCATGGCACAGTTTCTGAGTACAAAAGACATGAAAATGGTACACCGCAAGGAGGTATTCTCAGCCCTCTTCTCTTCAACTGTTTAATGGAAAGAATAATGAGGTTGAAACTTCCACATCACTGCAGGCTGCTAAACTACGCAGACGACTTTGTCATCATCATAAAAGGAAGGGATGCGGCGCGCCTTGCACCCAAATGCTTAGACTGCATCAGTAAAGAGGCAAAACAGATTGGGATCAAACTCAACCCCTCAAAGTCAAAAGCCATGCCCATAAAAATAGCGAAGCCCAACATCCAACTCGCAGTACAGGGTCAACCAATCGAATGGGTGGACACCTATCAGTACCTAGGAATAATCCTGGACACACACATGAATTTTAATGCTGAGGTCACTTACTTGAGAGAGCGAACTGCGGCCAGGACGGCAATCCTCAGGTCGCTAACCTCCCTCTCTGGAGGAGCCAATCTGCAAGTCCTTCGCACATACTATGTACAGGCAGTCAGATCAGTGATCGATTATGCAGCACCTGCACTCACAAATCTATCACACCAACAGTGGAAAAAGCTTGAAGTTGCCCAAAACAATGCTATGAGAGCCGCACTGGGAGCCCCCATGTGGACCAGGCTTGAAACACTTAGACTGGAGACGGGTTTGCCCTCTCTACAGGAAAGAATATCTCAAAGGACAGCTACAATTATCAGTAAGATAATTATTTCTTCTGATCCAATCCCAGTACGGCAGGCCTTGGTGGTTGGACTAGGCCAAAACAATGGAAACTCTTTGGCTGCAAGAGCAGGAAAAGTCCTAAACAGACTACATTTAAAAAGCATGATTCTCGATAGAGAGGGTGATCATCCACACCCAAATTACACTCCTTCTGCACCGTGGGAAGAGCCTACTTTCAAAATAGTAATAGAAAGTCTCCCAATGAAAAAGGCTGCCTGTGATCCGACAATCCTAAGGCGCATAATAGAAGAGCAAATGTATAGCATAGCAGTAGCAGGAGCCACCCACATCTTCACAGACGGATCGGTTGACACAGAATATGAGAGTGCTGGCGCTGCCCTTTGCACGGCCAGCATACAGGCATATTGGAGACTGGGAGGACTAGTATCATCAACCCAAACTGAGTTGTTTGCCATACAACAGGCATTCGCATATGTGATTGCACAAAACACTCAAAATGCAATCATACACACAGACTCAAAAGCTGCACTTCAAATACTAGGACAAAAACAGTGGAAAGATAACGTGGAAATAATTACCACCATTTTGTATCTTGGAGCAGTCGCTAAAGGCAAAGGACTCAACATAACCTTGAACTGGATCCCATCCCATATTGGAATCCCATTAAATGAGAAAGCTGATGAAATTGCTAAACTGGCAACTCGTCATCCAGTGATAGATAAAACAATTCAACCCAGCCTAGAGAACATTAAAAACATCATCACCAAAAAGCTCTCACACCTCAACAAAGCCTACCTACACCAGAGAATAGCTGAAGGTTCGCCCTCTGCAACATGGTATCTTCAGGCAACCAAATTAGAAAGGTTAAATATCCCAAAAGGAATCCACAGGGAAATAGCAGTTAGGTTATATAGACTACGTCTAGGTTACAGATGCAACTGGGAGATTGGTGAACCCCGACAGAGAGAGTGCATCTTTTGCCAAACTGTCACAGAAAAGCCACTACTTCACTATCTTCTGGAATGTGAAGCAACCAACGACCTTAGAAGAGCTTTAAGAGTTCCTGAATCTTGCAGTGGCCACCCTGAAGCCAGCAACAGAGCCACTCTCCTGGTCAACAAAGGTGTCCAGCAGCTGGACACCCTCATAAAGGCTGTGAAGCAGTATCCTCCCCCGCGATAACAGCTTGATGATTAAATGCAACCTCAGAATAATGAAAAAAATTACAGAAAAAAAATGTACCACTTACGGGCTATTCATGCCCGTGCCACCTCTTGGGTGGCTTAATCTTTATCAATCGGCGAGCCGGTAGGAGAAATTATAGGATTAGGTCGAGTGTATCTTTGAATTAAGTATAATTAAATCTATATAGTAATTCCGTTTATTTGCGTGGTTCTAGAGATTAATTTTTTCCCCTAAATCCAATCCCCGGTTAAAATTTTTCCTAAGTGTTAGTATTTTCTTGTATATTAGGCTAAGTGCGTACATTAAGTGTTGCTATTCCTTATCGTATTAGTCTAAGTCAGAGGCGTTGTTTCTAGAGCGTAGTTAATCCTCTGGACTTAGGGCTATATGTCAGTCACTATAGTTAAGTGAAGGAGTTTGTTAAGGGATAGTAATTTTCGTGTAAATGGTGGTGGTGGTGTGGTAGTAAATGTTTGATAGAGCTCGTGGAAATATTTCTAAGTATTTTGGGATAAGTTTTCGGCGACGTCAACGTCGGAAAGTCGTTAACTGTAATTAATTTGTATTCGTGGGTCACGTATATGACCTGGACCTAGATTCAGGAAGCTCCGTGTATTTCTTCGTAAGTGGGTTTGCTACGAAGGTTCCTAAGTGTGCCCTATAAGATGCTTAGGTGCAATTCAATAAGGTCCACTTAGGAAGAAATTTGTTGGTTCACCTGCGTGCCGATAGAGGTCACTACTGTGTTTCGTTTGGCCAATCAGAGAGCAGGCAACATTCTTCATATTGAAGATTTAGCGTTGGCTTATCGGAGCTCTACTGCCTATTTACGTCGAATTTTCTTATAAAATTAGTATATTTCGAAGTAATACAATGTTTTTTCAACTTCTACAGCCAGCACCGACATTGTAGTAAACAAATATGTTACATTTGTTGTTTACCTACGTAATTCTAAGAGATACTGTGTAGCTGTCCTTGTTGCTCGGAAGATGCCCTGACAATTATTGTTTATATTTACTGAATTTACCCAAGGGCCACTAACTATCTAGTGGCCTCGAAGAGGACAGAAAGCCGGCGGCTTGTTAAAGGGCCCGCCAATTGTCTTAATGATATTTTTTAGCTGGAATTTGGCATTTACGGCTTCAGCGGGTAGGCGGTTCCATGGGTTTATAGCCCTCTTGGTGGAAAAAAAAACATCTGTTTTCAGTCCTACTTGAGAGAACATACTCTCCAACACTATATCTGTGATTGCCCTGTTATCAGTGACTTCATACCAAATGGTATGAGGTATTTTGAGCTCTGTAATTACTTCATACACTCAGGAATATTGGAAGATATTCTTGTGCTGCACCCAGATTTTGCCAGTGGAGGCTAATAGAACACCATTAAGTATTTTGTTCTCTCCTAATTCCATGTATGACTGGCCATCCTGTGAGGTGAAGATGTTGGATGAGCTTGTAGCTGGTTTTTGATCTGCACTCTGTGGTCCTTTATACAGAATAGGGAAGCAGCACATTGCTGTGTATACCTAAACATGTTTAAAAATACATTGTTTGAGAGGAGTCTTGTAGAAACTGGTAAGAGTAATTATGATATAATGTTTCCATGATTCAGTGCTTACCTCTTGTGAAAATCGCAAAGAGTTGTTTAGTCAGAGTTGATTTGTTTTTTGTATTGAGGCTGGTATTTTCTAAATTGATTCCATGTACAGTATGTCTAACCATCCTGTGAGATGGGAGTGTTAGATAAACTTATAGCTAGTTTTTTATTTACACTGTGTAATATTCCATATTGAATAGGGTAGCAGCACATTGCTGTGTATACCTAATCTTCTTAATAAAAAAATCAGTAATAAAGATTTTAAATTATAGTTTGTATTATTACAAATACAGTACTGTATTATCCTTATTAAATCATGTTGATCATGGATCATTAAGATCTCATGTTGATATGTAATAGTCATATTTCTTTTGAATTGCTAATCCATGCTAATCATTCATTAAATTGTGCATTATGTCTCAATTTTTCACTTCCTTGGATATACTGTACAGTACAAAAAGATAGAATAAAAATAAACCAGTAATATTTCTTTCATTATATTTTTCATTTAAATAACTGCATCAATATTTTTACAGCTGACAGGATTTGTTTTACCATACAGGTGCATTATTTGTTAAGAACAATTGGTTTATTGTTACACACAATGGTGCTACATAGCCTTCCCAGCTTGGTGCCTTCTTTTAATACTTACTGATTAAAAAATAAATAATAAATACATTTTATTCAGGAAAAGTACATACAGTTGATTTACAAACATAGTGTTGGATTTATAGACAGAGCTAGTACATACAATACCTAAAGCCACTACTACTCATAGCATTTCGGGCAAGGTGTGGGGGAAAAAACACTTAGACTAAAACTTAATAGTAATCGGGATTAGGTATAAATTGTGTTGAAAGAAGGATTAAAAAATACAAAAAGGGGAGTAACATAGCACAAATCAGCAATTGTACACGTTGGTAAACAGCATTGTTTAAAAAATAGCAAGACATGGGTTGACATTTAGGGAATCAGTTAGGTTACATGGAGTTAATTAGGTAATACTTGGTTTTACTCTTAAACTGGTTGAGAGAGGTACAGCCTTTGACATGATTCGGGAGGTCATTCCACGTTCTGGGTCCCTTGATTTGTAGAGCATTTCTAGTTTGGTTACACACAGCCAAATTGTGTAACAGGAAGAGGTCTTGGACACAAATTTGCTCCATGCTTCAGTGAAATAGAGAGAAACCCGAAATATTTTTTCTCCTATGCAAAATCAAGATCAAAAACCACATCTAGTATCGGGCCCCTGCGAAAGGAAGATGAAACTTTCACCGATGACAACAAAGAAATGAGCGAGCTACTGAGGAAGCAATACGACTCTGTCTTCAGCGAGCCATTAAACGCACTAAAGATCGATAACCCAAATGAATTTTTCATGGATATGATACCAACATCAAATCATATATCAGACGTCACCCTATCCCCACTGGATTTTGAAGAAGCCATAAACAGTATGCCTATGCACTCCGCACCAGGCCCGGATTCTTGGAACTCCATATTCATCAAGAACTGTAAAAAACCACTATCGCAGGCCCTTCACATTCTGTGGAGACAAAGCCTAGATACTGGCGTTATTCCTGATATACTAAAAACAGCAGAGATAGCACCACTTCATAAAGGAGGAAATAAGGCAGAGGCAAAAAATTACAGACCGATAGCACTAACATCGCACATCATAAAAATTTTTGAGAGAGTGCTAAGAAGTAAGATCACAAAATACATGGAATCACAGCATCTCCATAACCCCGGACAACATGGTTTCAGAACAGGGCGCTCTTGCCTGTCGCAGTTGCTGGACCACTATGATATGGCATTAGATGCTATGGAAGACAAACAAAACGCTGATGTAATTTACACAGATTTCGCAAAAGCTTTTGATAAATGTGACCATGGTGTTATTGCCCATAAAATGCGCTCAAAAGGAATTACCGGAAAAGTAGGCAGATGGATCTACAATTTCCTGACCAACAGAACCCAATGTGTAATAGTCAACAAAATAAAATCCAACCCGTCAACCGTTAAGAGCTCAGTCCCCCAGGGTACTGTGCTTGCTCCAGTACTTTTTCTCATCCTCATATCGGACATAGACAAGAACACAACCTATAGCACTGTATCATCCTTTGCAGATGACACTAGGATCTTCATGAGAGTAGGCAACATAGAGGACACGGCGAACCTCCAGTCAGATGTAGATCAGGTCTTTCTATGGGCTACAGAAAATAATATGGTGTTTAACGAAGACAAGTTCCAGCTCATGCGCTATGGAAAAAATGAAAATATAAAAACGGAAACCACGTACAAAACTCAGGCAAATCATAACATAGAACGAAAAGGCAATGTAAAGGATCTGGGTGTACTCATGTCGGAAGACCTTACCTTTAAAGAACACAATAAAGTAGCCGTCACAACTGCAAGAAAAATGACAGGTTGGATAACAAGAACTTTTCACACTAGAGATGCTATACCGATGATGACACTTTTCAAAACGCTTGTGCTCTCTAGAGTGGAGTACTGCTGCACAATGACAGCCCCTTTCACTGCTGGTGAAATTGCTGACCTGGAGAGCGTGCAGAGATCCTTTACTGCTAGAATCCACTCGGTAAAACATCTAAACTATTGGGACCGACTAAAGAGCCTAAATCTGTATTCCCTTGAGCGCAGGCGGGAGAGATACATAATAATTTACACGTGGAAAATATTAGAGGGGCTGGTCCCAAACCTGCACACAGAAATAACATCACATGAGACCAGAAGACATGGCAGGATGTGCAGAATACCCCCGTTGAAAAGCAGAGGTGCAACTGGTACTCTGAGAGAGAACTCTATCAACATCAGAGGCCCGAGACTGTTCAACACGCTTCCACTACACATAAGGGACATAACTGGCAAACCCCTCACAGTGTTCAAGAGAGAACTGGATAAGCACCTCCAAAGGATACCTGATCAACCAGGCTGTGACTCATACGTCAGGCTGCGAGCAGCCGCGTCCAACAGCCTGGTTGATCAGTCCAGCAACCAGGAGGCCTGGTCGATGACCGGGCCGCGGGGACGATAAGCCCCGGAAGCACCTCAAGGTATCCTCAAGGTAAGGTATGCTAAATGTAGAGGAATCAGCTGAGTATTCCTCAAATAAAATAAGTTGCCTCAGCTTATAAGGCAAATAAAATAAGCATTTCCCAAATAAGTAGCTGCCTCACCCACTGCCTTACTGCTACATAGCCTTCCCGGCATGGTGCCTTCTTTTGATAATTACTTGTTCCACACCCAAATTGTATAACAGGAAGAGGTCTTGGACCCCTACTTCCCTCTCTCTTTTTTAATAGTCTATATAGTCATAATTATAGCTTTAAGTATTCAATGAATAAAGTTTTTGACATTTTTACCCTTTTCCTTACCTAACATCATTTGTGCGGCATATTTTTATTTTATGTCTCACCCAGATTTAATCTCAAAATAAAACTAAACTAAATAAATTAGAAATGGGTATGTATAGCTAAGGTACACCCTTACTACTAGGTGAAGAGGGGCATTTGGTGATAGTAAATGATCCCATCAGGCAGGGCTCATCACCTTGTCTCATATTTCATGTTCACCAGTGTTTATTTACTTAATTAATAACTACGGGTATAATATCTTGCTATTATAAAACTAATTCTAATATCATAAAAGACATATTTACTCAAAGTTTCAAGCAGAGAATGCATATATAACTAACAGGAAGGACTCCTCTTCACGAGATTCAATTTTTATAATCTTTTGTTTATGTTCCAAAATCTTAAAATCTATCCGAGTGTTATGTAGTAGAGAAAAATTGAGTTATATCCCGTTTACGTAAAGCTACGAGTGGTCGAAACCACACTTAGATCCCGGACCAAACTTACGAAGGTTTTTCCACTTAGTGTAGCTACCTGAATACCGACGTAGCCGCCACGAAGGCGCTAAGAAGGAAAACATTCGTAGCTAAGAAGAAAAACCTTCGTAAGTACCTTCGTGAATCTGGCCCCAGGATGTTAAGGAGACAGGCCTGTAGCCTCCGTTTGACTTAGGGATAGGAATGATGACAGCCTCCTGTCATTTTCTTGGTAACTTTCCCTCCCTATAATTCATGTTAAACAAATCAAGTAAGGGACTAGATTTCATACCGGCAAAATAATTAAGAATGCCATACGTTACTCCATCTTTCCCGGAGCAGTAGAGCTGCCACTTTTTATAGCATCCAGTAGCTCATCGTGAGTTATCTCAGTGCATGTTACAGATCTTGTATTTAAAGCACCTAAAGTTACTCCATTTCTAATAATTTCCCATGACTCAATGGTCCCCAACCTGCACACAGAAATAACACCACATGAGACTAGGAGGCATGGCAGGATGTGCAGAATACCCCCATTGAAAAACAGAGGTGCAATAGGAACCCTGAGAGAGAACTATCAACATTAGAGGCTCGAGACTGTTCAACACGCTTCCACTACACAAAAGGGGTATAACTGGCCATCCCCTCACAGTGTTCAAAAGAGAACTTGATAAACAAGGATACCTGATCAACCAGGCTGTGACTCATACGTCAGGCTGCGAGCAGCCGCGTCCAACATCCTGGTTGACCAGTCAAGCAACGTGGAGGCCTGGGTGATGATCGGGCCGCGGGGATGCTAAGCCCTGAAACCAACACAAGGTAAGGTACACAAGATAATCCTTTGCAGCTGATAAAAAAATCAGAATTAAGATTTCCACTATAAAAGACACTGAAAAACTGCAGACAAATATTAATAAAGTCTTCGATTGGGCAACTGAAAATTACATGATGTTTAACGGGGACAAGTTCCAGTTACAGTACTTAGGTATGGTGGAAATGAGGAACTTAAACAAAACACAGGGTACAAGACACAACCGGACCTACTCAAAAAATGGAAAGCAATACATAAAAGATCTTGGAATTTTGAGGTCTGACGACCTTACATTTAGGGAACATAACTGAGCAAATATAGTGGCTGCCAGGAAAATGATAGGATGGATTATGAGAACGTTCATATCCAGAGACCCAAC
>WNGS01008516.1:136970-147978 GCA_020271785.1 Procambarus virginalis
AAGCGTGTGTTTCCTATATGGTAGTTTATTAAGGTCAAAATTTGACCTCTGGTTTCCTCTAAATGACCAGGGTCGTAATATCATCTGTAAAAGTTCCATCTCCCCTTTTGCAGGGGCCCTCCAGTATTTTCCACGTGTATATTATTTGATATCTCTCTTGTCTCCTTTCTAGTGAGTACATTTGGAGAGCTTTGAGACGATCCCAATAATTTAAGTGCTTTATTGTGTCTATGTATGCCATATATATGTTTTCTGTTTTCCCTTTATTTCAGCAATCTCAACTGCTTTGAAGGGGGGGGGGAAGTGAGTACTGAGCTGTACTCAAGACAGGACACACAAGTGATTTGAATAGTATAACCATTGTGATGGGATCTCTGGATTTGAAAGTCTGTTGCTTGGAGCAGCCCACAGACCCCACATATCTAGCACAGCCCTGTTGGTCCAGCACTTCAGTGTTCTCTGATTGTGATATGGCACCTCTACTCCTCATTGGTTCTATTCTGCATTTACCTCCACTTCTTTCGCTCCAGTTTGATGTTGTTGTTCTGTGCAAATTTGTGACCTGGCCTTCAAGTATCTTCCATGTATATATTATTTGATACCTCTCTTATCTCGTTTCCAAAGAGTACATTTTGAAACCTTAGATATGGTCCCAATAATTTCGATGTTTATCGTGTCTATGCCTGCTGTATATGTTCAATATACTGTATTCCCTTTAATTCAGAGATCTCTCCCGCTCTGAAAGTGGAAGTGAGTTTCGAGCAATACTCAAGATGGGACAGCGCCAGTGATTGAAATAGCATTAGCATTGCTGTTGGGTCTCTGGATATGAACGTTCTCATAATCCATCCTATCATTTTCCTGGCAGCCACTATATTTGCTCAGTTATGTTCACTAAATGTAAGGTCGTCAGACCTCAAAATTCCAAGATCTTTTATGTATTGCTTTCCTTTTTTTGAGTAGGTCCGGTTGTGTCTTGTACCCTGTGTTTTGTTTAAGTTCCTCGTTTCCACCATACCTAAGTACTGTAACTGGAACTTGTCCCCGTTAAACATCATGTAATTTTCAGTTGCCCAATCGAAGACTTTATTAATATTTGTCTGCAGTTTTTCAGTGTCTTTTATAGTGGAAATCTTAATTCTGATTTTTTTATCAGCTGCAAATTAAGGATTATCTTGTGTACCTTACCTTGTGTTGGTTTCAGGGCTTAGCATCCCCGCGGCCCGATCATCACCCAGGCCTCCACGTTGCTTGACTGGTCAACCAGGATGTTGGACGCGGCTGCTCGCAGCCTGACGTATGAGTCACAGCCTGGTTGATCAGGTATCCTTGTTTATCAAGTTCTCTTTTGAACACTGTGAGGGGATGGCCAGTTATACCCCTTTTGTGTAGTGGAAGCGTGTTGAACAGTCTCGAGCCTCTAATGTTGATAGTTCTCTCTCAGGGTTCCTATTGCACCTCTGTTTTTCAATGGGGGTATTCTGCACATCCTGCCATGCCTCCTAGTCTCATGTGGTGTTATTTCTGTGTGCAGGTTGGGGACCATTGAGTCATGGGAAATTATTAGAAATGGAGTAACTTTAGGTGCTTTAAATACAAGATCTGTAACATACACTGAGATAACTCACGATGAGCTACTGGATGCTATAAAAAGTGGCAGCTCTACTGCTCCGGGGAAAGATGGAGTAACGTATGGCATTCTTAATTATTTTGCCGGTATGAAATCTAGTCCCTTACTTGATTTGTTTAACATGAATTATAGGGAGGGAAAGTTACCAAGAAAATGACAGGAGGCTGTCATCATTCCTATCCCTAAGTCAAACGGAGGCTACAGGCCTGTCTCCTTAACATCCTGGGGCCAGATTCACGAAGGTACTTACGAAGGTGTTTCTTCTTAGCTACGAATGTTTTCCTTCTTAGCGCCTTCGTGGCGGCTACGTCGGTATTCAGGTAGCTACACTAAGTGGAAAAACCTTCGTAAGTTGGTCCGGGATCTAAGTGTGGTTTCGACCACTCGTAGCTTTACGTAAACGGGATATAACTCAATTTTTCTCTACTACATAACACTCGGATAGATTTTAAGATTTTGGAACATAAACAAAAGATTATAAAAATTGAATCTCGTGAAGAGGAGTCCTTCCTGTTAGTTATATATGCATTCTCTGCTTGAAACTTTGAGTAAATATGTCTTTTATGATATTAGAATTAGTTTATAATAGCAAGATATTATACCCGTAGTTATTAATTAAGTAAATAAACACTGGTGAACATGAAATATGAGACAAGGTGATGAGCCCTGCCTGATGGGATCATTTACTATCACCAAATGCCCCTCTTCACCTAGTAGTAAGGGTGTACCTTAGCTGTACATACCCATTTCTAATTTATTTAGTTTGGTTTTATTTTGAGATTAAATCTGGGTGAGACATAAAATAAAATATGCCGCACAAATGATGTTAGGTAAGGAAAAGGGTAAAAATGTCAAAACTTTATTCATTGAATACTTAAAGCTATAATTATGACTATATAGACTATTAACAAAGAGAGAGGGAAGTAGGGGTCCAAGACCTCTTCCTGTTATACAATTTGGGTGTGGAACAAGTAATTATCAAAAGAAGGCACTGTTATAAAATAAGGTGGGTGTTGCTATGGGGAACTAGTACTATTAAGGGGTAAGGGTAAAGTAGACTAGAGGTATCAAGATATGGGAGAACAAAAGGCCCGGCCCCCTAGTAAAATATCCACAATAATAAATGCTTGCTACTAAACCTGGTTAGTCTAGGAAATGATTATTGAACTCCCACACAGGAATAAGGGATACTCTGTTCAAACTTATTTATTTATTACCCCTTAACACCCCCATACACAATCTCACAATAACAATTTAATACTAACTTTACCACACAATCTTACGTTAAAGCCTGGTCCACCTAGGCAGATACAAGGTTTTACACTGGAAGCAAGCTAGGGTAAAGCTCTACTATAACACACTAGATTCAGCCTAGGGTAGGGGACCACGTGGTACACTGGGACCCCAGTTTAGCATAACAGGTACAAAAACTTAAATATACTTACTACACCCAGGTATACTACTCTACACATATAACGATAGGTATGCCAGACATATACAAACTGAGTAATGGAGTACTTAACCAACTAAGTCACAGAAATACAGAAGTAAGAGGAAGGAGGAGAGCGCGTCCCGAACAACACAGCCGCCAGCAGAGAGAAGCCCGTCTCCCTGCAGCATGCGTGAGTGGTGCCGGGAAGAGCCCAATTGATCATACAGCTATACACATTAAAACATCTTCCCCTTATGCCTCATATTGCTACTTTCCTCATTCTACGGGTAGTTAAACTTATAACAATGTTACTTAATCCACAACAAGTTTAAGAGTCTAAATGCTTTGTGAGCTACACGAATAGTCGTACTTCTGGCAGGGATGATTACAAACAGCTACATCTCTCTATGCGTGCCCTGCCATATTGTCGTTACTAAGCTCAATTTTGACCTCTGGTTTCCATCTAAAGAACCCAGAGTCGTAACAGGCACCATGCCGGGAAGGCTATGTAGCAGTAAGGCAGTGGGTGAGGCAGCTACTTATTTGAGAAATGCTTATTTTATTTGCCTTATAAGCTGAGGCAACTTATTTTATTTGAGGAATACTCAGCTGATTCCTCTACATTTAGCATGGAGCAAATTTGTGTCCAAGACCTCTTCCTGTTACACAATTTGGCTGTGTGTAACCAAACTAGAAATGCTCTACAAATCAAGGGACCCAGAACGTAGAATGACCTCCCGAATCATGTCAAAGGCTGTACCTCTCTCAACCAGTTTAAGAGTAAAACCAAGTATTACCTAATTAACTCCATGTAACCTAACTGATTCCCTAAATGTCAACCCATGTCTTGCTATTTTTTAAACAATGCTGTTTACCAACGTGTACAATTGCTGATTTGTGCTATGTTACTCCCCTTTTTGTATTTTTTATTCCTTCTTTCAACACAATTTATACCTAATCCCGATTACTATTATATTTTAGTCTAAGTGTTTTTCCCCCACACCTTGCCCGAAATGCTATGAGTAGTAGTGGCTTTAGGTATTGTATGTACTAGCTCTGTCTATAAATCCAACATTATGTTTGTAAATCAACTGTATGTACTTTTCCTGAATAAAATGTATTTATTATTTATTTTTTATCAGTAAGTATTAAAAGAAGGCACCAAGCTGGGAAGGCTATGTAGCACCATTGTGTGTAACAATAAACCAATTGTTCTTAACAAATAATGCACCTGTATGGTAAAACAAATCCTGTCAGCTGTAAAAATATTGATGCAGTTATTTAAATGAAAAATATAATGAAAGAAATATTACTGGTTTATTTTTATCCTATCTTTTTGTACTGTACAGTATATCCAAGGAAGTGAAAAATTGAGACATAATGCACAATTTAATGAATGATTAGCATGGATTAGCATTCAAAAGAAATATGACTATTACATATCAACATGAGATCTTAATGATCCATGATCAACATGATTTAATAAGGATAATACAGTACTGTATTTGTAATAATACAAACTATAATTTAAAATCTTTATTACTGATTTTTTTATTAAGAAGATTAGGTATACACAGCAATGTGCTGCTACCCTATTCAATATGGAATATTACACAGTGTAAATAAAAAACTAGCTATAAGTTTATCTAACACTCCCATCTCACAGGATGGTTAGACATACTGTACATGGAATCAATTTAGAAAATACCAGCCTCAATACAAAAAACAAATCAACTCTGACTAAACAACTCTTGCGATTTTCACAAGAGGTAAGCACTGAATCATGGAAACATTATATCATAATTACTCTTACCAGTTTCTACAAGACTCCTCTCAAACAATGTATTTTTAAACATGTTTAGGTATACACAGCAATGTGCTGCTTCCCTATTCTGTATAAAGGACCACAGAGTGCAGATCAAAAACCAGCTACAAGCTCATCCAACATCTTCACCTCACAGGATGGCCAGTCATACATGGAATTAGGAGAGAACAAAATACTTAATGGTGTTCTATTAGCCTCCACTGGCAAAATCTGGGTGCAGCACAAGAATATCTTCCAATATCCCTGAGTGTATGAAGTAATTACAGAGCTCAAAATACCTCATACCATTTGGTATGAAGTCACTGATAACAGGGCAATCACAGATATAGTGTTGGAGAGTATGTTCTCTCAAGTAGGACTGAAAACAGATGTTTTTTTTTCCACCAAGAGGGCTATAAACCCATGGAACCGCCTACCCGCTGAAGCCGTAAATGCCAAATTCCAGCTAAAAAATATCATTAAGACAATTGGCGGGCCCTTTAACAAGCCGCCGGCTTTCTGTCCTCTTCGAGGCCACTAGATAGTTAGTGGCCCTTGGGTAAATTCAGTAAATATAAACAATAATTGTCAGGGCATCTTCCGAGCAACAAGGACAGCTACACAGTATCTCTTAGAATTACGTAGGTAAACAACAAATGTAACATATTTGTTTACTACAATGTCGGTGCTGGCTGTAGAAGTTGAAAAAACATTGTATTACTTCGAAATATACTAATTTTATAAGAAAATTCGACGTAAATAGGAGGCAGTAGAGCTCCGATAAGCCAACGCTAAATCTTCAATATGAAGAATGTTGCCTGCTCTCTGATTGGCCAAACGAAACACAGTAGTGACCTCTATCGGCACGCAGGTGAACCAACAAATTTCTTCCTAAGTGGACCTTATTGAATTGCACCTAAGCATCTTATAGGGCACACTTAGGAACCTTCGTAGCAAACCCACTTACGAAGAAATACACGGAGCATCCTGAATCTAGGTCCAGGTCATATACGTGACCCACGAATACAAATTAATTACAGTTAACGACTTTCCGACGTTGACGTCGCCGAAAACTTATCCCAAAATACTTAGAAATATTTCCACGAGCTCTATCAAACATTTACTACCACACCACCACCACCATTTACACGAAAATTACTATCCCTTAACAAACTCCTTCACTTAACTATAGTGACTGACATATAGCCCTAAGTCCAGAGGATTAACTACGCTCTAGAAACAACGCCTCTGACTTAGACTAATACGATAAGGAATAGCAACACTTAATGTACGCACTTAGCCTAATATACAAGAAAATACTAACACTTAGGAAAAATTTTAACCGGGGATTGGATTTAGGGGAAAAAATTAATCTCTAGAACCACGCAAATAAACGGAATTACTATATAGATTTAATTATACTTAATTCAAAGATACACTCGACCTAATCCTATAATTGCTCCTACCGGCTCGCCGATTGATAAAGATTAAGCCACCCAAGAGGTGGCACGGGCATGAATAGCCCGTAAGTGGTACATTTTTTTTCTGTAATTTTTTTCATTATTCTGAGGTTGCATTTAATCATCAAGCTGTTATCGCGGGGGAGGATACTGCTTCACAGCCTTTATGAGGGTGTCCAGCTGCTGGACACCTTTGTTGACCAGGAGAGTGGCTCTGTTGCTGGCTTCAGGGTGGCCACTGCAAGATTCAGGAACTCTTAAAGCTCTTCTAAGGTCGTTGGTTGCTTCACATTCCAGAAGATAGTGAAGTAATGGCTTTTCTGTGACAGTTTGGCAAAAGATGCACTCTCTCTGTCGGGGTTCACCAATCTCCCAGTTGCATCTGTAACCTAGACGTAGTCTATATAACCTAACTGCTATTTCCCTGTGGATTCCTTTTGGGATATTTAACCTTTCTAATTTGGTTGCCTGAAGATACCATGTTGCAGAGGGCGAACCTTCAGCTATTCTCTGGTGTAGGTAGGCTTTGTTGAGGTGTGAGAGCTTTTTGGTGATGATGTTTTTAATGTTCTCTAGGCTGGGTTGAATTGTTTTATCTATCACTGGATGACGAGTTGCCAGTTTAGCAATTTCATCAGCTTTCTCATTTAATGGGATTCCAATATGGGATGGGATCCAGTTCAAGGTTATGTTGAGTCCTTTGCCTTTAGCGACTGCTCCAAGATACAAAATGGTGGTAATTATTTCCACGTTATCTTTCCACTGTTTTTGTCCTAGTATTTGAAGTGCAGCTTTTGAGTCTGTGTGTATGATTGCATTTTGAGTGTTTTGTGCAATCACATATGCGAATGCCTGTTGTATGGCAAACAGCTCAGTTTGGGTTGATGATACTAGTCCTCCCAGTCTCCAATATGCCTGTATGCTGGCCGTGCAAAGGGCAGCGCCAGCACTCTCATATTCTGTGTCAACCGATCCGTCTGTGAAGATGTGGGTGGCTCCTGCTACTGCTATGCTATACATTTGCTCTTCTATTATGCGCCTTAGGATTGTCGGATCACAGGCAGCCTTTTTCATTGGGAGACTTTCTATTACTATTTTGAAAGTAGGCTCTTCCCACGGTGCAGAAGGAGTGTAATTTGGGTGTGGATGATCACCCTCTCTATCGAGAATCATGCTTTTTAAATGTAGTCTGTTTAGGACTTTTCCTGCTCTTGCAGCCAAAGAGTTTCCATTGTTTTGGCCTAGTCCAACCACCAAGGCCTGCCGTACTGGGATTGGATCAGAAGAAATAATTATCTTACTGATAATTGTAGCTGTCCTTTGAGATATTCTTTCCTGTAGAGAGGGCAAACCCGTCTCCAGTCTAAGTGTTTCAAGCCTGGTCCACATGGGGGCTCCCAGTGCGGCTCTCATAGCATTGTTTTGGGCAACTTCAAGCTTTTTCCACTGTTGGTGTGATAGATTTGTGAGTGCAGGTGCTGCATAATCGATCACTGATCTGACTGCCTGTACATAGTATGTGCGAAGGACTTGCAGATTGGCTCCTCCAGAGAGGGAGGTTAGCGACCTGAGGATTGCCGTCCTGGCCGCAGTTCGCTCTCTCAAGTAAGTGACCTCAGCATTAAAATTCATGTGTGTGTCCAGGATTATTCCTAGGTACTGATAGGTGTCCACCCATTCGATTGGTTGACCCTGTACTGCGAGTTGGATGTTGGGCTTCGCTATTTTTATGGGCATGGCTTTTGACTTTGAGGGGTTGAGTTTGATCCCAATCTGTTTTGCCTCTTTACTGATGCAGTCTAAGCATTTGGGTGCAAGGCGCGCCGCATCCCTTCCTTTTATGATGATGACAAAGTCGTCTGCGTAGTTTAGCAGCCTGCAGTGATGTGGAAGTTTCAACCTCATTATTCTTTCCATTAAACAGTTGAAGAGAAGAGGGCTGAGAATACCTCCTTGCGGTGTACCATTTTCATGTCTTTTGTACTCAGAAACTGTGCCATGAAGTTTTACTCTTGCTTCTCTGTTTATGAGACAGTTTTTGGTCCAGGAGAGCAGGTTGCCTGTGACCTCTTTGTCAATGAGGCAGCAGAGAATAGCTGGGGCGCTAGCCAGTTCAAAGGCTTTTTCGAGGTCCAGGAATATCAGCATTCCTGGTCTGTCATTCAAGTGGGCTAACAGAGTTGTAATACATTCCACTGTGCCAACCCCTTTTCTACAGGCATACATATCATGGTGCAGTTTAGGCATTTTCCACTCCAGTCTGTTGAGTGCCATTCTGTCAGCCGTCTTGAATGAATCTAAAGATGAAGTTTTACTCTTGCTTCTCTGTTTATGAGACAGTTTTTGGTCCAGGAGAGCAGGTTGCCTGTGACCTCTTTGTCAATGAGGCAGCAGAGAATAGCTGGGGCGCTAGCCAGTTCAAAGGCTTTTTCGAGGTCCAGGAATATCAGCACCTTTATGGTTCAGCGTGGAGGTAAGGGCATAGCGGCGGGGAACATTGAAGCGCGGGTCCCTCAAAGTGCCCCAAGAGAAAAGGGAGGATCGAAGCGAATTTTGGTTGTGGGAGATTCCCAGGTGAGGTATTTGGACAGAACGTTTTGTGCCAGAGATAAAGAGAACAGATTAAGGGTTTGCTATCCTGGAGCTGGTATTGGTGATATTGTTGGAAACATGAAAGATATTACATCTTGTAATAGAGTTACAATATACGAGCTAGATGGTGTTGAGATTGCGAAGTCGGATTGCGAAAGGGATCTGGGAGTTATAATTAGTAAGAATTTAAAACAAAAGGATCAATGCATAAATGTTCGTAATAAGGCAAATAGGACACTCGGATTTATTAATCGCAGCGTAAGTAACAAGACACCTGGTGTGGTTCTCAAGCTATATCTTGCTCTGGTTAGGCCCCATTTAGATTATGCAGTTCAGTTTTGGTCGCCATATTATAGAATGGATATAAATTCACTTGAACGTGTCCAGCGTAGGATGACTAAGTTAATTCCCCAAATTAGAAATCTTTCATATGAAGAAAGATTAACAAAGCTTAATTTGCATTCACTAGAAAGGCGAAGAGTTAGGGGTGACATGATAGAGGTATACAAGTGGGTGAATGGACATTACAAAGGGGATATTAATAGGGTATTGAAAGTATCAACACAGGACAGAACGCGAAACAATGGGTATAAATTGGATAAGTTTAGATTTAGGAAAGACTTGGGTAAATACTGGTTCAGTAACAGGGTTGTTGATTTGTGGAACCAATTGCCGCGTAACATTGTGGAGGTGGGGTCCCTCGATTGTTTCAAGCATGGGTTGGACATGTATATGAGTGGGATTGGGTGGTTATAAATAGGAGCTGCCTCGTATGGGCCAATAGGCCTTCTGCAGTTGCCTTTGTTCTTATGTTCTTATGTTCTTATGTTCTTATGTTCTTATGTTCTTATATTATTACGGGAAATGGGAACAAACCATTATTTGTATTAGTGTAGGGGGTAATGATGTTGGGAGAGTTAGAAGTGAGGAACTAATACAGAAATTCAAGACAGCAATAGAATTAGTTAGGAGCAAGGGAGGAATCCCGATCATATGTGGCATGTGGAATCCCGATTCATATGTGGCTACTAGCATAGTTGAGGCAGTTGATAGTGGTAAGGATTGTGATGTTGTGTACCTTGACTTTAGCAAAGCTTTCGATACAGTGCCACATGAAAGACTGATTAAAAAGATAGAGGCTCGTGGTATTGGTGGTGCTATATTAAGCTGGATTAGGGCATGGCTATACCAAAGGAAACAGAGAGTTAGTATAAATGGAGTCAAGTCAGAGTGGGAAAATGTTGTAAGTGGAGTGCCTCAAGGCTCTGTCTTGGGACCTCTGTTGTTTATAATATATATAAATGATTTAGATTCAGGTTTGAGTAGCAACATTTGCAAATTTGCCGATGATACGAAAATCGGTAGGGAAATTAATTCGGAGGAGGACTCACTATCACTTCAAGTTGATCTAGATAGGGTTTTGAAATGGTCAAAGGACTGCCAGATGCAGTTTAATGCTGATAAATGTAAGTTCTGAGGCTAGGTAATGATGATAGAGTTACAAGATACGAGCTAGATGGTGTTGAGATTGCGAAGTCGGATTGCGAAAGGGATCTGGGAGTTAAATCGAGGGACCCCACCTCCACAATGTTACGCGGCAATTGGTTCCACAAATCAACAACCCTGTTACTGAACCAGTATTTACCCAAGTCTTTCCTAAATCTAAACTTATCCAATTTATACCCATTGTTTCGCGTCTGTCCTGTGTTGATACTTTCAAACCCTATTAATATCCCCTTTGTATGTCCATTCACCACTTGTAACCTCTATCATGTCACCCCTAACTCTTCGCCTTTCAGTGAATGCAAATTAAGCTTTGTTAATCTTTCTTCATATGAAAGATTTCTAATTTGGGAATTTAACTTAGTCATCCTACGCTGGACACGTTCAAGTGAATTTATATCCATTCTATAATATGGCGACCAAAACTGAACTGCATAATCTAAATGGGGCCTAACAAGAGCAGGATATAGCTTGAGAACCACACCAGGTGTCTTGTTACTTACGCTGCGATTAATAAATCCGAGTGTCCAATTTGCCTTATTACGAACATTATGCATTGATCCTTTGTTTTAAATTCTTACTAATTA
>WNGS01008516.1:148978-169632 GCA_020271785.1 Procambarus virginalis
CCGTGAAGGTAGTACTGGGGGGTCCACAAACGGGGGTCCGTAAAGGTAGTACTGGGGTCCACAAACTGGGGTCCGTGAAGGTAGTACTGGGGGTCCACATCCTGGGGTCCGTGAAGGTAGTACTTAGGGTCCACAACCTAGGGTCCGTGAAGGTAGTACTGGGGTCCACAAACTGGGGTCCATGAAGGTAGTACTGGGGGTCCACATCCTGGGGTCCGTGAAGGTAGTACTGGGGGTCTACAACCTTGGGTCCACAACCTGGGGGTCTGTGAAGGTAGTACTGGGGATCCACAACCTGGGGTCCACAACCTGGGTCCGTGAAGGTAGTACTGGGCGTCTACAACCTGGGGTCCATGATACCATAATGTGGTACCATAATTTGTCTAAGATAAATATCCTAGCACCATGGTAAGATAAATATCCTAGCACCATGGTAAGATAAATATCCTAGCACCATGGTAAGATAAATATCATAGCACCATGGTAAGATAAATATCCTAGCACTATGGTAAGATAAATAGCCTAGCACCATGGTAAGATAAATATCCTAGCACTATGGTAAGATAAATAGCCTAGCACCATGGTAAGATAAATATCCTTGCACCATGGTAAGATAAATATCCTAGCACCATGGTAAGAAAAAATTTAGATACGCGTACAAATTAATAATTTATTATGAATAATAAATTATGATCAAAAGTATGGAAACACTGTTAAGCATTTATCTGTTATTTGGCCTGAACTGATGTGTTTGAGACATTTGTAGTGAGCAAACACCAACATAACGGTCCCTATGATTCCCTTGTTACAACCTATAATAAAGGTGTTACATCTTGTTATAACGTTTATATGACGTGTTATAACTTTGTTACAACTTGTTATATTGGTTGTTGGAAGGTGTTAAACCTTGTTGGAAGGATGTGGCAACGTTGTAGTTTGGTTGAGTGTTTGGCGGGCAATAATCTAGGGATTAAAGTGTACACAACACGAGCGTGGCGCCGCCGCCTTCACACCTGCAAAAAGCTTCCCGCATATAACACTGGAAATTTAATATGATTAAAGATATTTCCACAGCTATTATTTGCCACATAACTGCACGTCGAGTGTAAGTACCCGCATAGAATGGTAACAAACAATCTCAGCTGGGCGCAGCGCCGTCTCCGACTCGGGCCATGCAACTGTTATGTAGCCATATGGACCACCTTAAATGAGCAGCTGCCCCTTGTTCTGACTTCAAGCGCCTTGCTGATAACCCTTGGCTCAAGTTATTAACTCAAGTACATGAAGATCAAATGTCGGTAATCAAAGAGCAGTCGGCCTTAATAATGAACCTGCAAGGTTCATTATTATCTTTGCAGAATGAAGCTGGAGCCTTACTCAAGAACAATCAAGATCTATCTACCAAAGTCGTCCACCTCGAGCAAGAATTAAACCTTCTCAAGAACACAGTTACTAACTTTAATCCAGATGAAACCACTAGAAAACAGGAAGATATGTTGCAACAGTTTGAGAACCATCTGAACAACCTACAACAGCAACACACTGTTACCCAAGACGAAACAGACCAACATAAACTACTTGAGTCTGTAATTATCTCTTCGCATGATTTTCCCCATGAAACTGATGGAGAAGACTGTGCTGCCATCGTGATCAAGGTATTGCAGGATAAGTTTAGGTATTCAATACAAAAAAATGACATCAAATCAGCTTATAGAGTGAGTACCAAATCACCTGGTACAAATAACAGGAGAATTCGAAATAAACTAGATAGCTGCTCCTGCAAGTCTGATCTTATCTCATCTGCAGTCGCTAGTAAATCCACTGTTTATGTGAATGAATGTCTGACCAGGTTCAGGCAAAATCTCTTTTTTAAACTGCGTGGTTTCTGCAAAAATTCCCCTATAATTTGTGACGGTAACGAGTTGGAAATGGTGGTCGGCAGTCTTCCAACTAGCAGGTGTCAGTGCTGGGCCACATATAATATATAAAAAAAAGGAAAAAAAAGAGAAAAAAAAAAGAATGACTGCGTGATTTGGTAATCTGTGGTAAGGTTGGAAAGACTAAAAGCAATAATAAAAAATATGGATTTTAATAACAATAAAAACACAAATTGAAACAAAGGAAAAAATCTTGGCTTACTGGCAAAAATAATAAACAATATAAACATGAAAATAGATTACGTTAATGGGGAGGAGAATTGATATACAAAAGTAAGTAAAATATGAATGCTGGAATATATGCACTAACTATGAACCTCTATTTGACCACACAGAGTGAGTCACTTAGGAGTTCACAGCTTGCGAGCACACAATATTCTGGCTGGCAGAAACGCAAGGGACTCCAACAATAACTGGTGAGGTCTTGTGATTGGCGGGGAGCCGGAGTGGAGTGTTGGTTGGCGGCCAATGAGGAAGCTGGATGGCCGCAAGTCGCTCGTTAGGCCGTTGAAGGGTTCGGCGCGTCGACCAGGTGCAGCAGTGGGGGGGAAGGAGGGAGTTGCTGGTACGTGTGGCTGATATGTACGTTTAGCCACTACAAAACGTATCTTGTATATTGATGAGGACAGGCGTGATTCGCAGAAATAGCAGGCTAAATCTCTGATAAGAGATTATCGTCACAAATTAAACACTGTTTTGTGCGAGATGGTAAAATTATAGCTAGGAGGACTGACACTGGAAAAACCTACTCAATAACCACTGAAGCTCACCTTAATTCTTTCCTCAGTGACTATGGGATAGCTGCTGTATAGCCAGAATTCAAATTATAATCTCATTTAAGTACCATTGTGTACTTTAGCTCTGCCTTTCCTTTTAAAAGGTTTTAACTTTAGTTAAAAAAAATTGTCATCTTTATTATTGCTTCTTTCTTTTTACTCCCATGTTCCATAGTTTTTAGTTAGTTTTAGTTCATTTATTATGCACCCCATACCCATCTTGTGGGCGGTAGTGGAAAGGGTTACAGAGGCACATAATGGGCTCAGGGACTGAACCCCACAATTCATTTAGCTAAGCAAGTTACAATCTTGATGAGCTAGTTACAAAATTCAATATAAGTCGTCACATCAACAATGGGTTCAAGATCGACCTCAAATACAGGTTCTAAATTAAGCAACTGACATATGTGGAGAGCTAGTGTCACAATTTATATGTTTGTCCTGCACACCGCCCCCCATCCAGTGGGCAGCGGTGGATAGGTTACAATCACTCAGTTACTACCTACAGTTAGCAAACTGGGGATATTTGGCTAAAATTTCTGGTAGCAGATCATTTTGAATGAAATATTTACACATCGCTGGAACATTGGTTATAGAATTGTCTCTAAATTCACGTATCTTTTCGCACTCCATCACATAGTGACGGAGGGTGTGCGAATAATTTTGTTGACACAGTTTACATTTGGTCAGGTCTACATCGGCAGATAATGAGAATTCCCAGAGATACTTGTAACCGAGTCTAAGCCGAGCAGCAGTAACATCTAGAAGTCTGCTGATTTTATTGGATGATCCATAGATGTGTGGCTCCTCTTGCATGATAGTATGATGATAGATGGAATTACTGGTGTCAATTTCACTTTGCCTCAGATCTACAAGATCTTGTTGAAGTTCTCGGTGTACTGCTGCTCTCAGATTGCTCATTGACAATCCAAGGTTACACTCAACGGCTCCTTTAAAGGCAGATTCTTTGGCTAACTTATGAGCTCTATCATGCACTCGGAGGCCAACATGAGATGGAGACCACATGAAATGGACTCTGTTACCATCCTTAATAATTTTGTTGTATTTGTGTCTAGCTTCGGACACGAGCATGTTACAGTTGTGTCTTAAAGAGTTGAGAGCATTTAAGGATGATAAGGAGTCACTTACAATTAATGTATCAAGTTTGGAGACTTGTACACATTTCAGTGCAAGGATCAAGGCAAATAGTTCAGTCTGAAGGGTAGAGGCCCAATTGTTTATACGGACTCCCCACTCAAAGTACAAGCCATCGCCCATTGTCAGAACAACTGCACTTCCAGCTGCACCCGTGGTGCGGTGTAGGGAACCATACACTGGCTTTGCCTGTGTCCTCGAGTATTAACTTCATTATCCAGTGTTCCTGAGTGTATCTCTATTTAAACTAACTCATTTTGTTTTAGTGTAACTTTAGTATTCAACTACAGTGTACTTATAATAGTATAGTATGCAAGCTTTCCATTTTATTGATTTCATAATTACTTTTTGACTTTTTTGGTCATCTATTGTTATTAATTATTCTAGTTCATTTTATACATTCCTAGTTCCCATTAAGTTTTTATTACTTAAATTAGCATTAATTTTATATTACTTTAGAATTTTTATTCTACTTTTTCTTTGTTTTCTATATTGTAATTTGCCATTCTTGCCTTGTTTTCCTGCAACCAGCCTTTTTATGCAGACCCAGAACTAAATCTCTTATCTACTATCTATGACACTCATCACTTTAATGATCAAAATTGCAGATATTTTACAGCACATGATGTAAACAATGTATTAACACATAATCACAATATCTCTGTAATCAACTTGAACGTTAGATCCCTAGGAAAACACTTCGATGATGTTAGTGCCTTGATTGAAACTATTGACAACAAATTCTCTTTATTATACTTACTGAAACGTGGTTGATAGAGGATATCTATCCTCAATCCTGAACTCAACTCTTTTAACATGCCTAACTACTCGGCAATTCACAACTGTCGTCAAATTCAGAGAGGTGGTGGTACTGCTCTTTACTACCACCAAGAACTAACATGCTTAAAAGTAATTAGAACTAGAGACTGCTGTGGGGAGTATATCTTCACCAGTTTCAGAGTCAAGGGTGCCGAGTCTGTCCTGTCTGTGGGTGCTGTCTATAGAATTCCTAACACTGATGTGTCCGAATTCAATTCGAACCTTAGAAATCTAATACTAGATAACAGACTGAACAAAAACCATCTAATTATCGCAGGGAACTTTAATATTGACCTCTGCGAGCCTGAACACCCTACTGCTGTTAGCTTCCTTAACTGTATGAATTCCTGCTTCCTCATACCCTTAATCACTAGACCTACTAGAATCACTGACAGTATTGCCACGACTCTAGATCACATCTGGACCAACATAATCTCTCAGTTTACTTCAGGTATAATCACCGATAGCACTACAGACCATTACCCCACATTTCTCTTAACTAACATTAACAAACCACCTCTTGAGTCAAGGGAGTTAAGATTTAGGCTGCACAATGAAACTGCTATAGACAATATTATAAATGCTGCTGATAATGTCAACTGGGAATCCGAGTTAGGTAACATAGGGGACATCAACCTAGCAGTGCAAACTTTTCTTCAAAAAACTTTTACCCTTTATAACACCCACAGTCCTATGCTTACAAAACAAGTCACAACCAAAATGCTTAACAATCCTTTGCTTACAAAGGGAATACTTAAATCCATTAATAAAAAACATTACCTTGAGAAGAAGTATAGGTTAGGAACCATCTCTAAAGAATTCTCAAAGAATTCTTTAGAGATGGTTTGCGGTATGTTGCCCGAAACGCATTGCGTAATAGTGGCTTTAGGCATTGTATGTACTAGCTCTATCTATAAATTGATCCACTTATGTAAAATCTCTCTATGTATGTACCTTTCCTGAATAAACATATTTATTTATTTATTTATTAATTACTCGTTATTGCTATCTAAAATAATTAGACGAGCCAAAACTAAATACTACGAAGATAAATTTACCCAAATAAAGAGCAACATTAAAAAAACTTGGAGCACAATTTCAAAAATATTGGGATCAAAGAAGATTTTAAATAACAAATCAACACTCCTGTCCAATAACGATGGTCAGCTTTCAGCCTCTGATTCTGCTATTGAGTTCAATGGGTTCTTCTCTTCCATTGGGTCATCCCTTGCAAATGATATTCCATCTTCCAGTACTGATGTTAAGGACTATCTTACAGGTAACTATCCACAGTCTCTGTACCTAAAGCCTACTAATTCCACTGATGTCAATGAGATAATCCTTTCCCTTAAAACCAAGTCTAGTGCCCTTGAGGAGATACAACTTTAATTTACAAAAAAGCCTCCAGATCTTTAGCCCCTGCTATTGCATTGCTCTTCAACAAGTCACTTGAACTCCAAACCTTTCCAGATATTCTAAAAAAAGCGAGAGTAACCCCTGTCCACAAATGTGGTGATCTCACAGATGTTAGTAACTACAGACCTATATCAATCCTGCCTAACTTGTCAAAAATATTTGAAAAACTAATCTACAAGCAGCTTTACTCTTATCTAGCCAAACACAATTTACTTAGCTCTTGTCAATATGGCTTCAGACCCAAAAAAGCACTAACGATGCACTTATTAGTATGATTAACTTGATTCATGCAGCTCTTGATAAAAATAAGTTCCCTGTTGGGCTAATTGTGGACCTGCGTAAGGCTTTTGACACTGTCAACCACCAAAACCTTCTTCTTAAATTGCATCATTATGGAGTCAGAGGACACTCCCTACAATACCTCAATTTTTACCTTACTGACAGGCTCCAGTATGTTTCTGTGAATAATTCAATTTCTCCCACCCTACCCATCAACATTGGTGTTACTCAGGGCAGCATACTTGGCCCTCTCCTCTTTCTCATTGTTACGACTCTGGGTTCTTTAGATGGAAACCAGAGGTCAAAATTGAGCTTAGTAACGACAATATGGCAGGGCACGCATAGAGAGATGTAGCTGTTTGTAATCATCCCTGCCAGAAGTACGACTACTCGTGTAGCTCACAAAGCATTTAGACTCTTAAACTTGTTGTGGATTAAGTAACATTGTTATAAGTTTAACTACCCGTAGAATGAGGAAAGTAGCAATATGAGGCATAAGGGGAAGATGTTTTAATGTGTATAGCTGTATGATCAATTGGGCTCTTCCCGGCACCACTCACGCATGCTGCTGGGACGGTCTTCTCTCTGCTGGCGGCTGTGGTGTTCGGACGTGCTCTCCTCCTTCCTCTTACTTCCTCTGGATTCTCTATTTTCTGTGACTTAGTTGGTTAAGTACTCCATTACTCAGTTTGTATATGTCTGGCATACCTATCGTTATATGTGTAGAGTAGTATACCTGGGGTGTAGTAAGTATATTTAAGTTGTTGTACCTGTTATGCTAACTGGGGTCCCAGTGTACCACGTGGTCCCCTACCCTAGGCTGAATCGAGTGTGTTATAGTAGAGCTTTACCCTAGCTTGTTACCAGTGTAAACCTTGTATCCTGCCTACGTGGACCAAGGCTTTTAACGTAAGATTGTGTGGTAAAGTTAGTATTAAATTGTTATTGGTGAGATTGTGTATGGGGGGTGTTAAGGGGTTAATAAATAAGTAAGGTTGAACAGAGTATCCCTTATTCCTGTGTGGGAGTTCAATAATCATTTCCTAGACTAACCAGGTTTAGTAGCAAGCATTTATTCTTGTGGATATTTTTCTTTGGGGGCCGGGCCTTTTGTTCTCCCATATCTTGATACCTCTAGTCTACTTACCCTTACCCCTTAATAGTACCAAGTTCCCCATTGCAAGACCCACACTTTATTTATAACAAGTGGTTGGCCTGTCCGGGAGGAACTATTATTGTAAAAAATTAGATCTTTGAATGCCAAAACTAAAAAATTCTTGTTTCCGCAGAACGGTTGTGTGCTAGCCTAGGGTCCAGCTCACCTGGCGTAGGACATTCATTGCACTGACTGGACACCCAACTGGATCTCTTCACGATTAAGGTTAGTGTGGCCTTGTGTTAGGGGCCGTGCAAATTTTTGTTTTTTTTTCCAATTTTAATTTTAAATTTTTCTGTGGCTAGGAGCTAAATTTTTAGTGATGTCTTCTGACATGCAGAGACTGGCAGAGGAGCCTTCATTGGGGGAAATAAAGAAACTTACCAAGTCTAATTTAGTATTGTTAGGCAAGGAATTTGGTCTAGAATTAAATGCCGCAAATAAAAAGTGGATCTTGTTGAATGAAATACTACAACATTGTATCGATGAAGGACTATTGGCAGAGGATACTCCTTTATGCCAGCCTAGCCAAACAGAAAGTGCAGCTCATACAGAGAGAGAGTTAGCTCTAGAGTTAGCAAGAATAAAATTAGAGGAGCAAAGACTCAAAACCGAGGAGGCTAGAATTAGAGCGACTGCCCCTAGACCTCCACCTACCGGGGATTCAAACCCCAGGCATTATGAGAAGAAGCATAACTTGCCTGAATTTTCAGAGTCGGATCCTGAAAGGTTTTTCAACCATTTTCAGAGATTGGCCCTGTCCATGACCTGGCCAAA
Organism: Procambarus virginalis; assembly: GCA_020271785.1. Taxonomy (NCBI): domain Eukaryota; kingdom Metazoa; phylum Arthropoda; class Malacostraca; order Decapoda; family Cambaridae; genus Procambarus; species Procambarus virginalis. The sequence goes on from WNGS01008516.1 coordinate 157,294, forward strand.
GGAAGAGTGGGTGAAAATCCTACAGGGAAGACTCAGGGGTAAAGCCCAAGATATTTTTATTAATATGCCTGACGACGAGTGGTTTGATTATGATAAAGTCAGGGAACGATTTTGAGGGCATATGAAATTACTCATGAAGCTCACCNGGGGTCCACAACCTGGGGTCCGTGAAGGTAGTACTGGGGTCCACATCCTGGGGTCCGTGAAGGTAGTACTGGGGGTCCACAACCTGGGGTCCGTGAAGGTAGTACAGGGGGTCCACAACCTGGGGTCCTTGAAGGTAGTACTGGGGGTCCCACAACCTGGGGTCCGTGAAGGTACTACTGGGGTCCACAAACCTGGGGTCCATGAAGGTAGTACTGGGGGTCCACAACCTGGGGTCCGTGAAGGTAGTATTGGGGTCCAAAAATACTGGGGTCCGTGAAGGTAAGTACTGGGGGTTCAACAACCTGGGGTCCGTGAAGGTAATAATGTGGGGTCCACAACCTGGGGCCATGAAGGTAGTACTGGGGGTCCACAAACTGGGGTCATGAAGGTAGTACTGGGCGGTCCACAACCTGGGGTCAACAACCTGGGGTCTGTGAAGGTAGTTCTGGGGGTCCACAACTTAGGGTCCGTGAAGGTAGTACTGGAGGGTCCACAAACTGGGGTCCGTGAAGGTAGTACTGGGGGTCCACAAAACTGGGTTCCGTGAAGGTAGTACGGGGGTCCACAACTTAGGGTCCGTGAAGGTAGTACTGGGGGTCCACAACCTGGGGTCCGTGAAGGTAGTACTGGGGGTCCACAAACTGGGTTCCGTGAAGGTAGTTCTGGGGGTCCACAACCTGGGGTCCACAACCAGGCGTCCACAACCTGGGGTCCGTGAAGGTAGTACTGGGGTCCACATCCTAGGGTCCACAACCTGGGGTCCGTGAAGGTAGTACTGGGGGTCCACAACCTGGGGTCTGTGGACGGTAGTACTGGGGGTCCACAACCTGGGGTCCGTGAAGGTAGTACTGGGGGTCCACATCCTGGGGTCCGTGAAGGTAGTATGGGGGTCTACAACCTGGGTCAACAAACTGGGGGTCTGTGAATGTAGTACTGGGGGTCCACAACCTGGGGTCCACAACCTGGGGTCCGTGAAGGTAGTACTGGGGGTCCACAACCTGGGGTCCACAACCTGGTGTCCGTGAAGGTAATACGGGGGTCCACAACCTGGGGTCCGTGACGGTAGTACTGGGGGTCTACAACCTGGGGACCACAACCAGGGGGTCTGTGAAGGTAGTACTGGGGTCCACAACCTGGGGTCCACAACCTGGGGTCCGTGAAGGTAGTACTGGGTGTCCACAACCTGGGGTCCACAACCTGGGGTCCGTGAAGGTAATACTGGGGGTCCACAACCTGGGGTCCGTGACTGTAGTACTGGGGGTCTACAACCTGGGGACCACAACCTGGGGTCTGTGAAGGTAGTACTGGGGTCCACAACCTGGGGTCCACAACCTAGGGTCCATAACCTGGGGTCTGTGAAGGTAGTACTGGGGATCCACATCCTGGGTCCGTGAAGGTGGTACTAGGGGTCCACAACCTGGGGTCCACAACCTGGGGTCCGTGAAAGTAGTACTGGGGGTCCACAACCTGGGGTCCGTGAAAGTAGTACTGGGGTCACAAACCTGGGGTCTGTGACGGTAGCACTGGGGGTCCACAACCTGGGGTCCGTGAAGGTAGTACTGGGGGTCCACAACCTGGGGTCTGTGACGGTAGCACTGGGAGTCCACAACCTGGGGTCCGTGAAGGTAGTACTGGGGTCCACAACCTGGGGTCCGTGAAGGTAGTACTGGGGGTCCACAACCTGGGGACCGTGAAGGTAGTACTGGGGGTCCACAACCTGGGGTCCGTGAAGGTAGTACTGGGGTTCCACAACCTGGGGTCCGTGAAGGTAGTACTGGGGGTCCACATCCTGGGGTCCGTGAAGGTAGTACTGGGGGTCCACAACCTGGGGGTCCGTGAAGGTAGTACTGGGGGTCCACAACCTGGGGTCCTTGAAGGTAGTACTGGGGGTCCACAACCTGGGGTCCGAGAAGGTACTACTGGGGGTCCACAACCTGGGGTCAGTGAAGGTAGTACTGGGGGTCCACAACCTGGGGTCCGTGAAGGTAGTACTGGGGGTCCACAACCTGGGGTCCGTGAAGGTAGTATTGGGGGTCCAAAACCTGGGGTCCGTGAAGGTAGTACTGGGGTCCACAACCTGGGGTCCATGAAGGTAATACTGTGGGGTCCACAACCTGGGGTCCGTGAAGGTAGTACTGGGGGTCCACAACCTGGGGTCCATGAAGGTAGTACTTGGGGTCCACAACCTGGGGTCCACAACCTGGGGTCTGTGAAGGTAGTACTGGGGGTCCACAACTTAGGGTCCGTGAAGGTAGTACTGGGGGTCCACAAACTGGGGTCCGTGAAGGTAGTACTGGGGGTCCACAAACTGGGGTCCGTGAAGGTAGTACTGGGGGTCCACAACCTGGGGTCAACAACCTGGGGTCCGTGAAGGTAGTACTGGGTTCCACATCCTAGGGTCCACAACCTGGGGTCCGTGAAGGTAGTACTGGGGGTCCACAACCTGGGGTCCGTGAAGGTAGTACTGGGGGTCCACATCCTGGGGTCCGTGAAGGTAATACTGGGGGTCTACAACCTGGGGTCATCAACCTGGGGTCTGTGAAGGTAGTACTGGGGGTCCACAACCTGGGGTCAACAACCTGGGGTCCGTGAAGGTAGTACTGGGGGTCCACAACCTGGGGTCCACAACCTGGGGTCCGTGAAGGTAATACTGGGGGTCCACAACCTGGGGTCCGTGAAGGTAGTACTGGGGGTCTACAACCTGGGGACCACAACCTGGGGGTCTGTGAAGGTAGTACTGGGGTCCACAACCTGGGGTCCACAACCTGTGGTACACAATCTGGGGTCTGTGAAGGTAGTACTGGGGATCCACATCCTGGGGTCCGTGAAGGTAGTACTGGAGGTCCACATCCTTGGGTCCACAACCTGGGGTCCGTGAAGGTAGTACTGGGGGTCCACAACCTGGGGTCCACAACCTGGGGTCCGTGAAGGTAGTACTGGGGGTCCACAACCTGGGGTCTGTGACGGTAGCACTGGGGGTCCACAACCTGGGGTCCACATCCTGGGGTCCGTGAAGGTAGTACTGGGGGTCCACAACCTGGGGTCCGTTAATATAATACTGGGGGTCCACAACCTGGAGTCCGTGAAGGTAGTACTTGGGGTCCACAACCTGGGGTCCGTGAAGGTAGTACTGGGCTCCACAAGCTGGGGTCCGTGAAGGTAGTACTGGGGTCCACAACCTGGGGTCCGTGAAGGTAGAACTTGGGTCCACAAGCTGGGGTCCATGAAAGTAGAACTGGGGGTCCCCAACCTGGGGTCCGTGAAGGTAGTACTGGGGTCCACAACCTGGGGTCCGTGAAGGTAGAACTGGGGTCCACAAGCTGGGGTCCGTGAAGGTAGTACTGGGGCTCCACAACCTGGGATACGTGAAGGTAGTACTGGGGTCCACAACCTGGGGTCCGTGAAGGTAGAACTTGGGTCCACAAGCTGGGGTCCGTGAAGGTAGTACTGGGGGTCCACAAGCTGGGGTCCGTGAAGGTAGTACTGGGGGTCCACAACCTGGGGTCCGTGAAGGTAGAACTTGGGTCCACAAGCTGGTGTCCGTGAAGGTAATACTGGGGGTCCACAACCTGGGGTCCGTGAAGGTAGAACTTGGGTCCACAAGCTGGTGTCCGTGAAGGTAATACTGGGGGTCCACAACCTGGGGTCCGTGAAGGTAGTACTGGGGGTCCACAAGCTGGGGTCCGTGAAGGTAGTACTGGGGGTCCACAACCTGGGGTCCGTGAAGGTAGAACTTGGGTCCACAAGCTGGGGTCCGTGAAGGTAATACTGGGGGTCCACAACCTGGGGTCCGTGAAAGTAGTACTTGGGGTCCACAACCTAGGGTCCGTGAAGGTAGTACTGGGGGTCCACAACCTGGGATCCGTGAAGGTAGTACTGGGGGTCCACAACCTGGGGTCAGTGAAGGTAGTACTGGGGGTCCACAACCTGGGGTCCGTGAAGGTAGTACTGGGGTCCACAACCTGGGGTCCGTGAAGGTAGTACTGGGGTCCACAACCTGGGGTCCGTGAAGGTAGTACTGGGGTCCACAACCTGGGGTCCGTGAAGGTAGTACTGGGGTCCACAACCTGGGGTCCGTGAAGGTAGAACTTGGGTCCACAAGCTGGGGTCCGTGAAGGTAGTACTGGGGGTCCACAACCTGGGATCCGTGAAGGTAGTACTGGGGTCCACAACCTGGGGTCCGTGAAGGTAGAACTTGGGTCCACAAGCTGGGGTCCGTGAAGGTAGTACTGGGGGTCCACAAGCTGGGGTCCGTGAAGGTAGTACTGGGGGTCCACAACCTGGGGTCCGTGAAGGTAGAACTTGGGTCCACAAGCTGGTGTCCGTGAAGGTAATACTGGGGGTCCACAACCTGGGGTCCGTGAAGGAAGTATTGGGGTCCACAACCTGGGGTCCGTGAAGGTAGTACTGGGGGTCCACAACCTAGGGTCCGTGAAGGTAGTACTGGGGGTCCACAACCTGGGGTCCGTGAAGGTAGTACTTGGGGTCCACAACCTGGAGTCCGTGAAGGTAGTACTGGGGGTCCACAACCTGGGGTCCGTGAAAGTAGTACTGGGGGTCCACAACCTGGGGTCCGTGAAGGTAGTACTGGGGGTCCACAACCTGGGGTCCGTGAAGGTAGTACTGGGGGTCCACAACCTGGGGTCCGTGAAGGTAGTACTGGGGGTCCACAACCTGGGGTCCGTGAAGGTAGTACTGGGGGTCCACAACCTGGGGTCCGTGAAGGTAGAACTGGGGTCCACAACCTGGGGTCCGTGAAGGTAGTACTGGGGGTCCACAACCTCGGGTCCGTGAAGGTAGTACTGGGGTCCACAACCTGGGGTCCGTGAAGGTAGTACTGGGGGTCCACAACCTGGGGTCCACAACCTGGGGTCCGTGAAGGTAGTACTGGGGGTCCACAACCTGGGGTCCACAACCTGGGGTCCGTGAAGGTAGTACTGGGGTCCACAACCTGGGGGTCCGTGAAGTAGTACAGGGGGTCCACAACCTGGGGTCCACAACCTTGGGTCCGTGAAGGTAGTACTGGGGGTCCACAACCTGGGGTCCGTGAAGGTAGTACTGGGGGTCCACAACCTGGGGTCCATGAAGGTAGTACTGGGGGTCCACAATCTGGGGTCCACAACCTGGGGTCCGTGAAGGTAGTACTGGGGGTCCACAACATGGGGTCCGTGAAGGTAGTACTGGGGGTCCACAACCTGGGGTCCGTGAAGGTAGTACTGGGGTCCACAACCTGGGGTCCGTGAAGGTAGTACTGGGGTCCACAACCTGGGGTCCGTGAAGGTAGTACAGGGGGTCCACAACCTGGGGTCCGTGAAGGTAGTACTGGGGGTCCACAACCTGGGGTCCGTGAAGGTAGTACTGGGGGTCCACAACCTGGGGTCCATGAAGGTAGTACTGGGGGTCCACAACCTGGGGTCCGTGAAGGTAGTATTGGGGGTCCAAAATACTGGGGTCCGTGAAGGTAGTACTGGGGGTCAACAACCTGGGGTCCGTGAAGGTAATACTGTGGGTCCACAACCTGGGGTCCATGAAGGTAGTACTGGGGGTCCACAACCTGGGGTCCATGAAGGTAGTACTGGGGGTCCACAACCTGGGGTCCACAACCTGGGGTCTGTGAAGGTAGTTCTGGGGGTCCACAACTTAGGGTCCGTGAAGGTAGTACTGGGGGTCCACAAACTGGGGTCCGTGAAGGTAGTACTGGGGGTCCACAAACTGGGTTCCGTGAAGGTAGTACTGGGGGTCCACAACTTAGGGTCCGTGAAGGTAGTACTGGGGGTCCACAACCTGGGGTCCGTGAAGGTAGTACTGGGGGTCCACAAACTGGGTTCCGTGAAGGTAGTTCTGGGGGTCCACAACCTGGGGTCCACAACCAGGCGTCCACAACCTGGGGTCCGTGAAGGTAGTACTGGGGTCCACATCCTAGGGTCCACAACCTGGGGTCCGTGAAGGTAGTACTGGGGGTCCACAACCTGGGGTCTGTGACGGTAGTACTGGGGGTCCACAACCTGGGGTCCGTGAAGGTAGTACTGGGGGTCCACATCCTGGGGTCCGTGAAGGTAGTACTGGGGGTCTACAACCTGGGGTCAACAAACTGGGGGTCTGTGAAGGTAGTACTGGGGGTCCACAACCTGGGGTCCACAACCTGGGGTCCGTGAAGGTAGTACTGGGGGTCCACAACCTGGGGTCCACAACCTGGTGTCCGTGAAGGTAATACTGGGGGTCCACAACCTGGGGTCCGTGACGGTAGTACTGGGGGTCTACAACCTGGGGACCACAACCTGGGGGTCTGTGAAGGTAGTACTGGGGTCCACAACCTGGGGTCCACAACCTGGGGTCCGTGAAGGTAGTACTGGGGGTCCACAACCTGGGGTCCACAACCTGGGGTCCGTGAAGGTAATACTGGGGGTCCACAACCTGAGGTCCGTGACGGTAGTACTGGGGGTCTACAACCTGGGGACCACAACCTGGGGGTCTGTGAAGGTAGTACTGGGGTCCACAACCTGGGGTCCACAACCTAGGGTCCATAACCTGGGGTCTGTGAAGGTAGTACTGGGGATCCACATCCTGGGGTCCGTGAAGGTGGTACTAGGGGTCCACAACCTGGGGTCCACAACCTGGGGTCCGTGAAGGTAGTACTGGGGGTCCACAACCTGGGGTCCGTGAAAGTAGTACTGGGGGTCACAACCTGGGGTCTGTGACGGTAGCACTGGGGGTCCACAACCTGGGGTCCGTGAAGGTAGTACTGGGGGTCCACAACCTGGGGTCTGTGACGGTAGCACTGGGAGTCCACAACCTGGGGTCCGTGAAGGTATTACTGGGGCTCCACAACCTGGGGTCCGTGAAGGTAGTACTGGGGGTCCACAACCTGGGGACCGTGAAGGTAGTACTGGGGGTCCACAACCTGGGGTCCGTGAAGGTAGTACTGGGGTTCCACAACCTGGGGTCCGTGAAGGTAGTACTGGGGGTCCACAAACTGGGGTCCGTGAAGGTAGTACTGGGGGTCCACAACCTGGGGTCCACAACCTGGGGTCCGTGACGGTAGTACTGGGGGTCCACAACCTGGGGTCCACAACCTGGGGTCCGTGAAGGTAATACTGAGGGTCCACAACCTGGGGTCCGTGAAGGTAGTATTGGGGTCTACAACCTGGGGTCCGTGAAGGTAGTACTAGGAGTCCACAACCTGGGGTCTACAACCTGGGGTCCGTGAAGGTAATACTGTGGGGTCCACAGCCTCGGGTCCGTGAAGTTTGTACTGGGGTCCACAACCGGGGATCCATGAAGGTAGAACTGGGGTCCACAACCTGGGGTCCGTGAAGGTAGTACTGGAGGTCCACAAACTGGGGTCCGTGAAGGTATTACTGGGGGTCCACAAACTGGGGTCCGTGAAGGTAGTACTGGGGTCCACAAACAGGGGTCCGTGAAGGTAGTGCTGGGAGTCCACATCCTGGGGTCCGTGAAGGTAGTACTGGGGGTCTACAAACTGGGGTCCGTGAAGGTAGTACTGGGGTCCACAAACTGGGGTCTGTGAAGGTAGAACTGGGGGTCCACATCCTGGGGTCCGTGAAGGTAGTACTGGGGGTCCACAAACTGGGGTCCGTGAAGGTAGTACTGGGGGGTCCACAAACTGGGGTCCGTGAAGGTAGTACTGGGGGTCCACATCCTGGGTCCGTGAAGGTGGTACTGGGGGTCTACAACCTTGGGTCCACAACCTGGGGGTCTGTGAAGTTAGTACTGGGGATCCACACCTGGGGTTCACACCTGGGGTCCGTGAAGGTAGTACTGGGCGTCTACAACCTGGGGTCCGTGATACCATAATGTGGTACCATAATTTGTCTAAGATAAATATCCTAGCACCATGGTAAGATAAATATCCTAGCACCATGGTAAGATAAATATCCTAGCACCATGGTAAGATAAATATCCTAGCACTATGGTAAGATAAATATCCTAGCACCATGGTAAGATAAATATCCTAGCACCATGGTAAGATAAATATCCTAGCACCATGGTAAGATAAATATCCTAGCACCATGGTAAGATAAATATCCTAGCACCATGGTAAGATAAATATCCTAGCACCATGGTAAGATAAATATCCTAGCACCATGGTAAGATAAATATCCTAGCACCATGGTAAGATAAATATCCTAGCACCATGGTAAGATAAATATCCTAGCACTATGGTAAGATAAATATCCTAGCACCATGGTAAGATAAATATCCTAGCACCATGGTAAGATAAATATCCTAGCACCATGGTAAGATAAATATCCTAGCACCATGGTAAGATAAATATCCTAGCACCATGGTAAGATAAATATCCTAGCACCATGGTAAGATAAATATCCTAGCACCATGGTAAGATAAAAATTTAGATACGCGTACAAATTAATAATTTATTATGAGTAATAAATTATGATCAAAAGTATGGAAACACTGTTAAGCATTTATCTGTTACTTTGGCCTGAACTGATGTGTTTGAGACATTTGTAGTGAGCAAACACACAACATAACGGTCCCTCTGATTCCCTTGTTACAACCTATAATAAAGGTGTTACATCTTGTTATAACGTTTATATGACGTGTTATAACTTTGTTACAACTTGTTATATTGGTTGTTGGAAGGTGTTAAACCTTGTTGGAAGGATGTGGCAACGTTGTAGTTTGGTTGAGTGTTTGGCGGGCAATAATCTAGGGATTAAAGTGTACACAACACGAGCGTGGCGCCGCCGCCTTCACACCTGCAAAAAGCTTCCCGCATATAACACTGGAAATTTAATATGATTAAAGATATTTCCACAGCTATTATTTGCCACATAACTGCACGTCGAGTATAAGTACCCGCATAGAATGGTAACAAACAATCTCAGCTGGGCGCAGCGCCGTCTCCGACTCGGGCCATGCAACTGTTATGTAGCCATATGGACCACCTTAAATGAGCAGCTGCCCCTTGTTCTGACTTCAAGCGCCTTGCTGATAACCCTTGGCTCAAGTTATTAACTCAAGTACATGAAGATCAAATGTCGGCAATCAAAGAGCAGTCGGCCTTAATAATGAACCTGCAAGGTTCATTATTATCTTTGCAGAATGAAGCTGGAGCCTTACTCAAGAACAATCAAGATCTATCTACCAAAGTCGTCCACCTCGAGCAAGAATTAAACCTTCTCAAGAACACAGTTACTAACTTTAATCCAGATGAAACCACTAGAAAACAGGAAGATATGTTGCAACAGTTTGAGAACCATCTGAACAACCTACAACAGCAACACACTGTTACCCAAGACGAAACAGACCAACATAAACTACTTGAGTCTGTAATTATCTCTTCGCATGATTTTCCCCATGAAACTGATGGAGAAGACTGTGCTGCCATCGTGATCAAGGTATTGCAGGATAAGTTTAGGTATTCAATACAAAAAAATGACATCAAATCAGCTTATAGAGTGAGTACCAAATCACCTGGTACAAATAACAGGAGAATTCGAATTAAACTAGATAGCTGCTCCTGCAAGTCTGATCTTATCTCATCTGCAGTCGCTAGTAAATCCACTGTTTATGTGAATGAATGTCTGACCAGGTTCAGGCAAAATCTCTTTTTTAAACTGCGTGGTTTCTGCTAAAATTCCCCTATAATTAAACACTGTTTTGTGCGAGATGGTAAAATTATAGCTAGGAGGACTGACATTGGAAAAACCTATTCAATAACCACTGAAGCTCACCTTAATTCTTTCCTCAGTGACTGTGGGATAGCTGCTGTATAGCCAGAATTCAAATTATAATCTCATTTAACTACCATTGTGTACTTTAGCTCTGCCTTTCCTTTCAAAAGTTTTAACTTTAGTTAAAAAAAATTGTCATCTTTATTATTGCTTCTTTCTTTTTACTCCCATGTTCCATAGTACACTGGCTTTGCCTGTGTCCTCGAGTGTTAACTTCATTATCCAGTGTTCCTGAGTGTATCTCTATTTAAACTAACTCATTTTGTTTTAGTGTAACTTTAGTATTCAACTACAGTGTACATATAATAGTATAGTATGCAAGCTTTCCATTTTATTGATTTCATAATTACTTTTTGACTTTTTTGGTCATCTATTGTTATTAATTATTCTAGTTCATTTTATACATTCCTAGTTCCCATTAAGTTTTTATTACTTAAATTAGCATTAATTTTATATTACTTTAGAATTTTTATTCTACTTTTTCTTTGTTTTCTATATTGTAATTTGCCATTCTTGCCTTGTTTTCCTGCAACCAGCCTTTTTATGCAGACAAGTATAGACCCAGAACTAAATCTCTTATCTACTATCTATGACACTCATCACTTTAATGATCAAAATTGCAGATATTTTACAGCACATGATGTAAACAATGTATTAACACATAATCACAATATCTCTGTAATCAACTTGAACGTTAGATCCCTAGGAAAACACTTCGATGATGTTAGTGCCTTGATTGAAACTATTGACAACAAATTCTCTTTTATTATACTTACTGAAACGTGGTTGATAGAGGATATCTATCCTCAATCCTGAACTCAACTCTTTTTAACATGCCTAACTACTCGGCAATTCACAACTGTCGTCAAATTCAGAGAGGTGGTGGTACTGCTCTTTACTACCACCAAGAACTAACATGCTTAAAAGTAATTAGAACTAGAGACTGCTGTGGGGAGTATATCTTCACCAGTTTCAGAGTCAAGGGTGCCGAGTCTGTCCTGTCTGTGGGTGCTGTCTATAGAATTCCTAACACTGATGTGTCCGAATTCAATTCAAACCTTAGAAATCTAATACTAGATAACAGACTGAACAAAAACCATCTAATTATCGCAGGGAACTTTAATATTGACCTCTGCGAGCCTGAACACCCTACTGCTGTTAGCTTCCTTAACTGTATGAATTCCTGCTTCCTCATACCCTTAATCACTAGACCTACTAGAATCACTGACAGTATTGCCACGACTATAGATCACATCTGGACCAACATAATCTCTCAGTTTACTTCAGGTATAATCACCGATAGCACTACAGACCATTACCCCACATTTCTCTTAACTAACATTAACAAACCACCTCTTTAGTCAAGGGAGTTAAGATTTAGGCTGCACAATGAAACTGCTATAGACAATATTATAAATGTTGCTGTTAATGTCAACTGAGAATCCGAGTTAGGTAACATAGGGGACATCAACCTAGCAGTGCAAACTTTTCTTCAAAAAACTTTTACCTTTATAACACCCACAGTCCTATGCTTACAAAACAAGTCACAACCAAAATGCTTAACAATCCTTGGCTTACAAAGGGAATACTTAAATCCATTAATAAAAAACATGACCTTGAGAAGAAGTATAGGTTAGGAACCGTCTCCAAAGAATTTTCAAAGAATTACTCGTTATTGCTATCTAAAATAATTAGACGAGCCAAAACTAAATACTACGAAGATAAATTTACCCAAATAAAGAGCAACATTAAAAAAACTTGGAGCACAATTTCACAAATATTGGGATCAAAGAAGATTTTAATAACAAACCAACACTCCTGTCCAATAACGATGGTCAGCTTTCAGCCTCTGATTCTGCTATTGAGTTCAATAGGTTCTTCTCTTCCATTGGGTCATCCCTTGCAAATGATATTCCATCTTCCAGTACTGATGTTAAGGACTATCTTACAGGTAACTATCCACAGTCTCTGTACCTAAAGCCTACTAATTCCACTGATGTCAATGAGATAATCCTTTCCCTTAAAACCAAGTCTAGTGCCCTTGAGGAGATACAAACTTTAATTTACAAAAAAGCCTCCAGATCTTTAGCCCCTGCATTGCATTGCTCTTCAACAAGTCACTTGAACTCCAAACCTTTCCAGATATTCTAAAAAAAAGCGAGAGTAACCCCTGTCCACAAATGTGGTGATCTCACAGATGTTAACAACTACAGACCTATATCAATCCTGCCTAACTTGTCAAAAATTTGAAAAACTAATCTACAAGCAGCTTTACTCTTATCTAGCCAAACACAATATACTTAGCTCTTGTCAATATGGCTTCAGACCCAAAAAAGCACTAACGATGCACTTATTAGTATGATTAACTTGATTCAGCAGCTCTTGATAAGAAAAGTTCCCTGTTGGGCTAATTGTGGGACCTGCGTAAGGCTTTTGACACTGTCAACCCACCAAAACCTTCTTCTTAAATTGC